>JARHVA010000166.1:4767500-4920000 GCA_037957365.1 Torreya grandis | reverse complement strand
TAGGTTTAAGATTTAGGATTTTGGTTTTAGGGTTTAATATTTTTAGGACTTAAGGTTCAGGGTTCATGCTTTTTGTGTTTAGTGTTTTAGAGTTTGGGGTTTAGGGTTTGGGGTTTAGGGTTTGGGGTTTTGGGTTTAAGGGTTGGGGGTTGGGATTTATGATTTATTGTTTTAGGTTTTAGGGTTTCAAGGTTTTAAGGTTTAGGGGTTAGTATTTTAAGGGTTTAGGGTTTTGGCATTTTAGTGTTTAGAGTTTTATTTTTTATTGTTTAGGGCTTTAGGGTTTGGGTTTTAAGGTTTTAGGGTTTAGGGTTTGGGGTTCAGGGTTTGGGGTCTAAAGTTTGAGGTTTGGGGTTTAAAGTTTGGGGTTTAGGGTTTAGGGTTTAAGATTTAAGGGGTTTAGAGTTTTAGAGTTTTAGTGTTTTAGGATTTAAGGTTTAGAGTTTTAAGGTTTAGGGTTTTAGGTTTTAGGGTTTAAGGTTTAAGATTTATGGTTTTAGGGTTTTAGGTTTTAGGGTTTAGGGTTTAAGGTTTATTAGGGTTGAGGGTTTAGGGTTTAGAGTTTAGGGTTTAGGATTTAGCAGTTAGGGTTTAGTGGTTCAAGTTTCAACTTTGGGCTTTGGCCTTTAGGGTTTAGGGTTTAGGGTTTGGGGTTTAGGGTTTGAGGCTTGGAGTTTGTGGTTTGGGATTTGGGGTTTGGGGGTTTAGGGGTTAGGGGTTTATGGTTTATGGTTTACGATTTATGGTTTGGGATTTTGGGTTTGGGATTTTAAGTTTGGGGTTTGAAGTTTATGGTGAAGTGTTTCAAGTTTGGAGTTTAGGGTTTAGATTTTTAGGGGTTTAGGGGTTGGGGTTTTAGGGTTTTGGGATTTAGGGTTTAGGGGTTGGGGGTTTAGGGTTTGGAATTTAGGTGTTGGGGTTTAGGGGTTGGGGGTTTAGGGTTTAGGTTTTGTGGTTGGGTTTAAGGTTTGGGTTTAGGGTTTAGGGTTTAGGGTTTAAGCTTTAGCATTTAGGGTTTAGGGTTTAGGGGTTTAAGGTTTAGGGTTTAGGGTTTAAGGTTTAAGGGTTTAAAGGTTTAAGTGTTTAGGATTTTGGGTTTTACAATTTGGGGTTTGGTGTTTAGGGTTTTAGGGGTTTATGGTTTTAGTGTTTTAGGGTTTTAGGGTTTAGGGTTTAGGGTTTAGGATTTTAGGTTTTTGGGTTTAGGGTTTAGGGTTTATAAGAATAAAGAGATCATTGGCTACTTTTGAGGAATGAATTTTGAGAAAAGATAATATGAAATGCAAAATTGATTGAATTTTATTAAAACATGAAATCCTTAATACACTATTTTACAAAATTCTCAACACACTATTTTACAAAACTCTCATCCAAAACATGTTTCACAGTGTTTCAACTGCTCACCTATTAGATTTAGGAGAGAAATTTTTGAAAAAGAGGGAAAGAGAAGTTTTAATAAATAATGAGAGGTAATAGTTGCACAAGAATTTTAATGGATATAAAATTTTACCAGAGGATATAACGGTTAAAATTTTTAAATTGCTAATGGTCAAAAATTTTGATCAAGGAAATTTGATTAAAATAATAACTAAAAATCAAGTAGTAGTGAATTTAAATAAATAATCCAAAAAGAACTAAAATTTAAGTAAAGACACTAAAGGTAAAATTTTAAAATTTAATAAATTCATTAAATTATAAATTTAATTTCAAAATAAAAGTTTAGATTTAAATTTAATATCTAAATAGAATTTAATAAAATTTTAAAATTCAATAAATTTATTAAATAATAAATTTAAATTTAAAATTTAAATATAACTTAGTAAATTTAGAATTCTAAATAGTTTAGGGTTTAGGGTTTGGGTTTTGGGGATTATGGTTTAGGGTTTGGGGTTTGGGGTTCAGGCTTTAAGGTTTGGCATTTAGGGTTTAGGGTTTAGGGTTCAAGGTTTTGGGTTTGGGGTTTAGGGTTTAGGGTTTTAGGGTTTTAGGGTTTAGGGTTTTAGGGTTTCGGGTTTAGCATTTAGGGTTTAGGGTTTAGGGTTTGGGGTTTGGAGTTTAGGGTTTGGGGTTTATGGTTTAGGGTAGACTGCTTATCTATCCAATACCCCTGACCATATGGGATCCAATCCCTGCAAACACATTGAAGGTGCTTCCCAAGTTTTTGGGAGAAGACTTCGAGATAGTGACTAAACACCTCCAAGATGTGGCTAATGTATGTACATTGCACTATGACAACACATAGAATGTATCTTTAAGGCTATCAGCAACCTCCTTTAAAGGGTGGGCTCTTCACTGATATGTAAATTATATCTAATAAAAATAGGAAAATAAATCTTGAGATTATAGAAATCTTATTTTTATTTGAAATGCATTCATATTTATATCATGATGTGACCAACTCAGGGGGATGGATAGTGACGAGATTAGAAGAATCCAAATTGAAATAGGAAAAGAAACTGGCATTCACATGAAAAATAATTTATTTATTAAGCCTTAAATGGAATTATTGAAAAAAAATCATTTATTTACTCAACTTTGATCTAATGATATGCAATCATATCTAACAAAATATGGATTAAGAAATTTGGTTTGTAGTATCTCTCATCAAAACATTTCAATCAATTATTTTTTGAGATTCAAAAAGAACATCCAATCCTTTATTGGTAATTATTAAAATATTTTAAAATCTCTGTCATTCTCTATTTCATTCACTCATTACTTTCCCCTGTATTAATTTATTACCATTATAAATTACAATATATGGATTATCGTAAGAATGTAGTATATATAATAATTATGAACCCAAACTTGGCATATATTGGACCAAACTTATGACAATTAAAAAAACATGTATAATTAGAGATTACAATTACTAAATTTTACCGATTATTATGAAAAAATAAAATGTACAATATATTATAGTATGTGTTATTTTTAATTTTTTAAGGATGAATTTTTACGACTAGTTTAAACCTATGCCTTCAACTTTGTTCAAAATTTAGAAATGTTTATCAAATTCCAAAAACAACCTCAACCTATGTTTGAATTAATGGTTCATTTTTTCTAACATTTTAGTGTTCTAGATGTAAACAATATGTAAGGTTTTTAAAGAGTGTTCTACCAACATCTCATTTTATTTTTTGTTAATGAAGATATCTATCGCATTTTCTATGAACTTTGTTATAGTAGACAAAATAAGGTGTTATTCAGACCTTTAAAATGAGGACTTATATAATTTTTAATGAGGAGCACTTAAAGCAAGAGATCAAACAACTAACATTGGTTTTTTAAAGAAATGGTTGTAAAGAGATGTCAAATCCATGTGCAAAGGGTGTGGTTCCCATCAAATATTCCTATGGCATTCCTTATCTAAAATGATATTAAATATCTTTAGAATACCAAACACCATTGCTGACCTCAAAAATGGCATGTTTTAAGCACCCACTACCTACCTATAACTTCTCCTAATTTGTGTCATTTTAAGACTATCCTTATATATTCTTACTCAAAATAGTTTTAATAAATGATAGATATATATTACTATATTTATTAGATTAATGAGATTTTGCCTTATGATTTAATTATATATGATTATATTTTGTTATGTGGTTAGTTCTTATGATATTTGTTTGAAAATTTTCAAAATCAAATATGGATTAGGGTTTAGGGTTTAAGGGTTTGGGATTTGGTGTTTTACAGTTTGAGATATTAAGGTTTTGGGTTTAGTGTTTAAAGGTTTTGGGGTTTAAAGATTTTGGGTTTTCAAATTTTGGGTTTTGAAGTTTGGGACTTGGAGTTTATAGTTTAAGAGTTTTAATGTTTTAGGTTTTAGGGTTTAGGGTTTAGGTTTGTGTTTTAGGTTTAGGGTTTAAGGTCTAGGGTTTGGCGTTTGGGGTTTGGGGTTTGGAGTTTTAAGGTTTTGGATTTTAGATTTGGGTTTTAGGGTTTATGTGTTTAAGGTTTAGGGTTTTAGGGTTTGGGTTGGGGTTTTAAGTGTTTTATGGTTTGGGGTTTGAGGTTTGGGGTTTAAGGCTTTGGGGGTTTAAGGGTATGGGTTTTGGGGTTTGGTATTTGGGGTTATTATTTTGGAGTTGGGGTTTAGGATTTAGGGTTTAAGGTTAAAGTTTAAGGGTTTAAGAGTTTAAGGTTTTATGGTTTTAGGTTTAGGGTTTAGGGTTTTGATTTGGGGTTTTTAGGTTTTTGGGTTTTGGGTTCATGGTTTTAGGTTAGGGGTTTTAGAATTTTGCATTTTTAGTGTTTCAGGGTTTAATATTTTAAGGGTTTTGGGGTTGGGATTTTAGGGGTTTTGGGTTTAGGGTTTAAGGTTTCAATTTTAGATTTTTGGGTTTCAAATTTGAGGGTTCAGTTTAGGGAACATGGTTTCATGTTTGAGATTCAAGGTTTCAAGTTTGAGGTTTAGGGTTTAAGTTTAATTTTTTTTGGTTTTAAGGTTTGGGATTTGGGGTTTACGGTTTATGGTTTTAAGGTTTTATTTTTTAAGGTTCAAGGTTCAAGTTTTAGGGTTTAGTGTTTTAGGTTTTAGGGTTTAAGGTTTCTCATTTGGGGTTTAGGATTTAGGGTTTTCAATTTTGGGGTTTAGAGTTTAGGGTTTGGGGTTTCAGGGTTTGGGGGCTTATGGATTTGGGATTTATTTATTTGGGGTTTAAGGTTTAAGTTTTCATATTTTAGGGTTGGGTTTAGGGTTTAAGGTTTAGTGGTTAGGGGTTTAGGGATTAAGGTTTGGGGTTATGGGTTTGGGGTTTTAAATTTTAGGGTTTAGTGTTTGGGGTTTATGGTTTTAGGTTTTGGGTTTTGGGTTTTAGGTTTAAGATTTTGGGTTTTGGGTTTAGAGTTTAGGGGTTTTAGGGCTTAAAGTTCAGAGTTCATGCTTTTTGGGTTCAGTGTTTTAGAGTTTGGGTTTAGGGTTTGGGGTTTGGGTTTTTAGGGTTAGGGGTTGGGATTTATGATTTAATGTTTTAGGGTTTATGGTTTTAAGGTTTTAAGGTTTAGGGGTTAGTATTTTAAGGGTTTAGGGTTTTGACATTTTAAGGTTTAGAGTTTTAGATTTATAGTTTTGGGTTTTATTATTTAGGGTTGTAAGGTTTAGGTTTTAAAGTTTTAAGGTTTGGATTTTAGGGTTTGGTATTTGAGGTTTAGGGTTTGGGGTTTGGGGTCTAAACTTTGAGGTTCGGGGCTTAAGGTTTGGATTTTAAGGTTTAGGGTTTAAGATTTAAGGGGTTTTAGAGTTTTAGGGTTTTAAGATTTAAGGTTTAGAGTTTTAGGGTTTAGGGTTTTACCATTTTGGGTTTCAGAGTTTTAAGGTTTTAGTGTTTAGGGTTTTAGGGTTTAGGGTTCAAGTTTAGGGTTTAGTGGGCTTAGGGTTTAGTGTTTAGGGTTCTTTTTAGCATTTAGTTTTTAGGGTTTTTTAGATTTTAGGGTTTAAGGTTTTGAGTTTTTAGAATTTAGGTTCTTAGCATTTAGGGTTTAAGGTTTTGGGTTTTGGGGTTTTAATGTTATATAGTTTGGGAATAAGGGTTTAGAGTTTAAAATTTGGGGTTTTAGGGTTTAGATTTTTATGGTTTTACGAGTTTAAGGTTTAGGGTTTAAGGTTTTGGGTTTAGGTTTTAGAGTTTAGGGTTTTAGGGTTTCAAGGTTTTCATTTTTGGGGTTTTAAGGTTTGGGGTTTTTAGATTTCAGGTTTAGGGTTTAAAATTTAACTTTTAGGGTTTTAGGGTTTTGGTTTAGGGTTTAGGGTTTAATGTTTAGGGTTTAAGGTTTAGTGTTTAGGTTTTATAGTTTAGGGTATTAAGGTTTAAGGTTTAGAGTTTTAAGATTTAGGGTTTTCAGGTTAGGGGTTTAGGGTTGGGGGTTTGGGGTTATAGGTTTTAGAGTTTAGAGTTTAGAATTTAGGGTTTGGGGTTTAAGGTTTATGGATTTGGTTTTCATGATTAGGGTTTAGGGTTTAGGGTTCTCTTGCATCCAATGGTATATTACATGTGTAAGGAGAAATAGTAGCATAATGTTAAGAGGAATAAATGCAATAGTTGTTATTCGACACAAGAATTGTGAGAAGCTCCATAGTTGCGACCAATACCAAGGGCTTGGATGTGTATTTGAATAGGTGCCCAATTTCTAGGCTAGTTTTTATTATTACCATAATAAATTTTAATCTAAAATAAGGATCATTATGTATTAGACAAAAATAATGCTCAAATGTAATTTTATTTTATTTTATTTTTCTTTGTTTGTTATTTTATTTTTCATGCTATTTAGTGTTAAACAATATATGTTTGCAGTTATTTAGTGTTAAATTATGTATGTTCGAGGTCATTAACTGTCATTCACATGAAACTAGTTTAGCTCATAAGCCTTAAATGGATTGCTTGATAGGTTTTTTTCATTTATTTACTCAACTTTGATCTAATGTATGCAATGATATCTAACAAAATATGGATTAAGAAATCTAGTTTTTAGTATCTCTCATCCAGACATTTCAAGCAATTATTTTTTGAGAGTCGTAAGGAACATCCAATCCCTTATTGGTAATTAGTAAAATGTTTTAAAACCTCTCTCAATATCTATGTCATTCACTCATTACTTTCACCTGTATTAATAGTTACGCAAGCTTTTATAAGTTTTGTTTTGAGTCGAGCATCGTAACTTCTATTTTTAATTATGCTTCATTAATTTAGGCTTCAAGTCATCAAACCATTCATACACTCATACAGTTCATAAATTTACTATTCAAACATTTCATTATATTTATTTTTATTTAATATAAATAATATAAGTTATAGGTATACACGATCTAGACTCTTTATCGTATAAGAACCCAACTCAAAATAGACAAATGTGAACATTTGCATCCTACCCGACTTGAAATTCATGAAGAAAATTTTGTTCACCATTCTTCAAAAAACCTAGTGGGATTAGATGGATTTATTTTTATTGTTAATGTAAAGGTTGCCTTTTACAAGGGTGGATAAGCACATTGATTAACTTAGACTACTTTAAAATGAAAATGTTAATTGAAATAAAACCTTTAGGGTTCAGGGTTTGAGTTTCAGAGTTTGGGTTTTTGGTTTACGGTTCATGTTTAGGGTTTAAGATTTAAGCTTTTAGGGTTTTGGGGTTTAAGGGATTAAAGGTTTAGGGTTTAATATTTTAGGTTCAAGGTTTAGGGTTTAGGTTTTGGATTTTGGGTTTGGGTTTTGGGTTTTGGGTTTTAGGGTTTTGGGTTTTTGGGTTTAGGGTTTTTAGGTTTTAGGGTTTAGAGTTTTTGGGTTTTAGGTTTAGGGTCTAGGGTTCAGGGTTTAAGGTTCAACCCTAAACCCTAAAACCTTAAAACCTAAACCCTAATCGACTTAACCCTAAAACTCCTAAATAGTTTAGGGTTTAGGCTTTGACGTTTTAGGGTTTAGGGTTTAGGGTTTAGGGTTTGGGGTTTTGGGTTTAGGGTTTTAGGGTTTTAGGATTTAGGTCTTAAGGGTTAAGAGTTTAAGGGTTTTGGATTCAAATTTTGGGGTTTGGTGTTTAGAGTTTACATTTTTAGGGTTTTAAGGTTTTGGTATTTTGGGTTTTGGCTTTTGGAGTTTAGGGTTTATGGTTTTAAGGTTTTAGGGTTTGGGGTTTAGGGTTTATAGTTTAGGGTTATAGGGTTGGGGTTAGGGTTTAGGGATTAGGGTTTTAGGTTTTGGGTTTTGGGTTTTTGGGTTTAGGGTTTCAAGATTTTAGGTTTTCATTTTTCAAGTTTTAAGGTTTAGGGTTTAGGGTTTCTAATTTTGGTTCTAGAGTTTAGGGTTTTAGGGTTTTAGGATTTGGGGTTTGGAGTTTGGAGTTTAGAGGTTTAAAGGATTTAGGGTTTAGAGTTTTTGGTTTTAGGGTTTAGGGTTTAGGATTTAGGGTAGACCATGAGAAACACAAGGTTGAGCCTCAAAATCATGTTGTTATGCATGAGTCTAATGAAACTTTGATTTGACATGTGTTATCTAGTTGAGAGGCCATGACATGTGGAATTCACTTGATGCTTAATTTTGACCCTCCACACTACTTTTTGTTTATTTGACTTTAGTTGACATTAATTTCCCTTAATTATGTTTATTAGAGCTTGCTCATTTTACATGTTTTATATATTATGAACATTTTCCAAAATATGTGGGTATTGCATGATGAATCTACACATTTTAATAATGTTAATTAATTATATAAAGAATTAATTTATCTCACATTGGCTAAGTCACTTAACTTGGGCCCACATTTTTAACTATCTCTTGTGATAAACTTGATTTTTTCAATTTTGGTGGTTTTATACATAGAAACATTTTACAAGTGAAAAAAATATATAGAGCAACTTTAGTATAAAAATCTATTAACCTGAAAAGGATGTATATGATTTAATACCAAGAAGTCATTTGACATTCAATTTGGATTAAGAACATTTTTCTCATATTAATTATTTCAAACATTGATGTGACCTTTCATGAACATTGCATTTAGAGGTATTTGTAAGAATAACGGAATAATTTTTTATAAGTAGCATAACTAAGACAACTTAATGTGATGAATGAGACCCACCAAGTTTGATCCATTTGGTGATATAGCCAATAATGTCACTTTGTGACCTCTAAATACATATAATTTAATTTTAGCATTAAATCAAATTGATGTTGATGTCAAATTAATTTGGCACTGATTTTCTAACATTGACATTTAATTTAATGATTTTCACCTTTTGATTTCAACATAGACTTACGAACATTACTTATTGGATGCTTTGATTTTGACTTTAATTAACATTGTTATCAAGTCAAATTAACTCCAAACTTTATGTTAATGTTTAAAATCACTTTTTCATTCAATCATTTAAGCAAAAAATCAAACAAACATTGGATTAGATCAAATAAGCATTGGATTAGATCAAATAAGTGCTAGATTTAACTAATGCCAAATTGAATAAGCACTCAAATGCTATGAGCACCAAATGTAAACAATCACCACATTAAAAAAGTGTCAAATTAAATTTATGCCAAATTGAATTAGTGTTAAATCCAAAAGGCTCCAAATTCTATAAGCACCAAATGTTATTAAATATAAATGCTTGAAGTTGGCCCTTTTTTTACTGTCACATTCATGAACATTTGTAATTGATAATATTAATAGATGATTTTTTTATTCTATTTACAAACTTGACCTACTCATTTATCATAATCTTGAAAGAATAATAATTAATTTCAAGAGAATTAGTATGAGTTAATATCACAAAATTAATCAAATTTGGTTATAGATTGAATGTTAGTTCTTGACTTTTATTCATGTAGAGTTTCCCCATGTGGATTCTATTATGAATAAAACTCTAAATGAGTTTGTCAAGCCTTGTACATTGGGTGATAGATTCAACATCCTCATCCTACAGTTTTTTTATTCTCCTTATCCTCAATTTATCTTTAATCACCTATCAGGAGCACAGTTAGGGGTGTTATCCTCAAGTTAAACATGAGGGATAATAATGCCAAAAGTATACTTTGATAAATTGTCATGCAACTTGTGTTGGTGAAAGGCATTTAAGACACATGAGATGCACTCCATGTGCTCTTCCAAAGACTTATTGAAGATGAGGATGCCATCCAAGTAGATGATGATGAAGGAGCCAAGGAAGCGCCTAAGTAGATCAGTCGTACATTACATAAATATTGTTTGTACATTGACTATGTGAAAGTCATAACCAACCATTTCTACAGTCCTTTTTATGTCTTGAAATTCATCTTATAGACATATTTAAGATGGATTGGAACTTAGTGTTATCCTAGATTCAAGTCAATCTCGATGAAGTATTGTGCACCTCAGAGCTAGTCTAAGAGGTTGTCAATGCATGACATCGACTACCCATTATTAGTTTTGATTTTATTAAATTCATGATAATGTATGTAGGATGTTAGGACCCAACCTTTTTATGTGTGAGGATTTTTAAACCCTTATAAGGATAAGAGCTAGGAATTATCGTACCCTAATCAAAGAGATCTTGTATTTATTGTCAAACTTCATTATTATTCTAAACTAATTATCAACACATAAGGCTATTTGGAAGAGGGTATCTTGGAATAAAATATATGTGGTGTTTTAATTTAAAATGTGTCAAAATACCTTCACATTCTATAAAGACTTTGTTGTGTTATTTTTGTAACTCATTGAGTTGCTTTTGTAATTTATCGAGTTGCTACTGATGTAATGTTTATTACATTTTGTGTACTACTAAAGCCTATTTTCTTTCTCATGTATGTGGTTTTGGGTGGACCATGAACAACACAAAGTTGTGCATGTTGTTTTAGGTGGACAATGAGTAGAACCAACATTAGTTAGATCTTGGTATATAACCGACGTCGATAAGTATGTTTTCCTAAAAACAAAAACTCGAGAGCTATTTTAAAATGCTTGGTTTGGGGTGATATAGACACTATTTTGGATTATTGTTTTTTTAAAACCATATGTTTTCTCCTAAATTTTAATAATTTAGCATTTGTTTAGCTTAAATTTTCATATATGTTTTACAATATTTGGAAAATCCACTTAAAATGTTTCTAATCTAACATGTTTGCTTTTGGGGTGATGCCTTAAGGGTAGACAAGTAACTAGTGGATTTCAAGTTTGATAAATCATGTTTTAGAACATATTTTTCATGCTTTAAAATTAATTAGGAACATTATTTTATTTCTTAAACAAAAATTTAAGGTACTTAAATAAGTTTTTCTGCATTAGTTTTCAAAGTTACAACTAAGACCAAGGAGTCAAATGAACACCACCAAACATTTTATTTGGGTTTAAAATTGAACATGCTTATTAATTCTTATTTGCAATAGTTGATTAGATTAATATTGCTTGGAAAAAAGAGGAATGTTTCATGTATTCTCTTCCATTTTTCCCCTATAGGGAACCCTTAGAATCAAAAGCACCATTCCTATTGCAAATAGCCTAGTCCAAAGCTTAGAAATAATGTCAGCTAAAGCACTCCCCAAAAACTTGTCAAGGTTTGGGTGACCTTGAAAATGACCCTAAAGTCTTTCTATTTTCATGATTTCTTTATTTTTATGCATCTTAGAATGAGTGGCGAACGTCATTACCTCCCACAAGTTCTTTAGGGAAGCTTTGACCTAGGGTTTCATCTCCCAACATTGACTACACTTAATCCTTCTAAGTTACACACGGGACATAGTGGCACTTTGGACATCACACTACACTAAGCAAATAAGGATGTAGTCGTTGCATAAAGGACTAGACCTTTATGTAACAAGTTGAGTGATACGGACCCAAAATTCTTGCTTTTATTTTGTATTATTTGGCATAAAAATCATTGTGTAATTGACTCCCCTAGAAATGTTTGAAAGCTTGCTAGTTTAGTCAACCCCATATTGCCATACCCTTGCTAAGATTTGGATGATTATTCTTAGTATATTTTGGTCATTATTTGATTGGTATGATTTGAGGTTAAAACTTGTTTTTATTTTCATAAGCCATGTCAAAATCATGTATTTAAGTTAATAAGGGTAGCTTTATGCTGCCCAAATAATGTCAAATCTTTTTTACCTTTGAGTTTTTGAAACATAACCATTGACCACATTATTCAAGTATGCTTACATCGTTATGCTACTTAATTTATTTCAAGACTACTAATTTACCAAGATTACCATTTTAGGACCCCCTCCTTTGGTTCGCATGAGCAACCAAACTAATAAACATCTGGTTGTTACCATTTTAGGACCTCCTCCTTTGGTTCACATGATCAACCAAACTAAGAATCTTATAGTGATTACCATTCTTGGCCCATCACTAGTTTTTGATGAACCTATTATTGAAGAACCTATATTTGATTCACCAATTGTTTTTATCCCTTATTCAATAGTCTAATCTTTGGAGAGTCCATTATTGAACCACAAACCATTATTCCCACTAAACCAAAAGTTCTTGCTCAACTAAATGTTTCCCACTTTAGAAATTTTGTGCCAATATTCGAGCCTAAACAAGAACCATCAATTTTTCAAAATCCATCTTATAAGGTTCAAAATGTGTTCAAAGTTGACCTTTTGCAACTAATTGTGAAGCAAAACCAACATGTTATTATTGAAACACCCATTTGTGACAAGATAAACTGTGATAAGTTACATATTCATATGTTACCTATTTTTAAAGAGCCTCATCTCATTAACAAGCAAGTCTTGATAGAGCTGTCTCTTCATCTCTTCTCACTCATCGAGGAGTCTCACTTTGGCAAACATGATTTTGTTGAGACGTCCCTTCAGTGGTTACCTCTTTTTGAGGGGCTTCACTTAGATGAGTCAATGTATGTTGAACCCTTCTAAAATGAATCAATTTTTATTGAGCCCATTATGCCATCATAGGCCATTACTTGTCAAGAATTCATTGTTTAATAGAATAATATCAAAATATCCATATCAAATGAAGAATCAATATTAGACTCAGGTTCCATTTTTGAATTGACATTGGATTTAGCATCAGGAATAGAATCAACATTAGTTATGATATTGGATTTAGAGTTCATTTCTTCAGAATCAACGTAAAAAATAGATTATCATATTGGTTGTTACAACATTGGCTACAATTACCTTGAAGATCAATTTGAATATATTTGTGATCCTTCTATAGTTTTCGAGGATGATTACTTTAGCATCGACACAAGTTATCCTAGTATCTTCTATGAGGATTATGCTACCTTTTATCATCCCATTATTACCACCCAAAATATCCATATTATTGACATTCCACCTCCCATTAGTGTCGATCAAGAATGACAGAATCACACTTTATTAAACTACATCCAGGGTGACATAGTAGATGAAGAAGAATAAGGAGGCGAAGGCCACATTCATATAGTAGAAGAACAGTCTCCTATTGAAACCTTTTTGGAGGCACTAGGAGATAATCAAAGATCAAACTCAACATCTTTTAATGACACATTTTTGAAGGGACTAGAAGAAAATTAAATTCAAATATTAACATCTCTTTGTGAAACCTTCTCGGAGGTGCTATGGGATGATCAAAACAAAGTCATTGGTAAAAACCTCATTGAGGTGCCAATAGTTAAGCACAATAGTTATTCATTATTTACTGAAGATAATATCAAAGACTAAATCAAAATAGCTTCTAATCTACAGCCTAATTAGATGGTAGCTACTCTCAAGATTAACCAACAAAATAATCTAATGGTCATATCGAGAGCATCTTAAGAGGTCTTCGACCCTGCCACAACCAAAATTATGTCAAATCTAGCATCAATAAGATTACATGTGACTAAAAGTCCTAATCTCCATTTTTTTCCCACCCATTATGCACTCCATTATCACCCACCTGTTTATTACTCACTTATCTCATTTGTCCTACCATTATTTACAATCATTGGTAGAACTTTCCTTTCTTGAGGTTATAAGGATATCTTATCTTGATGTTTGAAGAAAGTAGAATCAACAATCTATGAAGATCACAAACACATTATTGAGATCCAGATCAGTAACAAGTTCTTAACACAACAGTTGTTCTGAAAGGGTGTTGAATAGGAACTTATATACATGATCATGTTTGTTGTCTCACATATTGACTAAAATGTGCATCTCCTTGTCAACAGGAGCAGCAAAACCATTTTTTCATCTATCATTCACCCATTTTCCACTACCATGCCTCATCTCTTGGGGACTACCCTATAGACACTTTTTAGGCATTATTATACCATTGAGATCCACGAACCAGGTCATATAAACTAAATTGACTTGGGGTCCTTTGGGACTATGTAGGCAGCACTCAATTTTTATTGTGGTCAGCTCGATAACCCCTTTCCCATGATCTCACCATTTTGTGAGAAATATGATTCAATCATTGCTTAGGGGTAGCTTTGTCACCAACATATCTAATTTTCTTTTGATCATTTTGTTATACGATTTCCATTCCTATTTAGACCAAAGCTTGTTTTTAGTCATCCTACCCAATCTTGTTTTTAGTCATCATATTTTTTACGTGAACTTATGACTTGGGTTTGAGGGGAAAAACAATATATTTGGATATGTCAATACATTGTAGTAGAGTCTTAGGGGATAATATTTTTTGCAAATTTAATTATTTATGATTGAATGGTTTAAACTACATCTGATCATTGTATGAGTTACGTATTTATGTACAATTATTTGTATTAAATTATAATTTAAATATTTTTTTGATCCAATAGTGAAATTTTGAAGACACCGAACTATTAAAATATATATGTATTTTATTTAATATTTTTCTCTTTTACTATGATTTATATGAGAATTTTTGAATAAAAATACTTTTTAAATCCATTTGAATTAGATATGTCATATACATCTAATCATTGTATGAGTTATGGATTTATCTATAATTATTCGTATTAAGTTATAATTGAAATATTATTTTTTATATGCAATACCACCTGCTCCACTGTCGAATACCACCTCAACCACACATTTGCATTTAATTCTAATAACAATCAATATCAGATGATGTAAGGGGGAGGACGGGCTCCTAGATTTGTGTTTTTGCTGGACACATATGTTCAGTCGGAGGAGCTTCAGTGTGTGAAGAATGAAATCCTTCATGTATTTACCCAGTTGCTGGAGAATACAGTGGTGGGTCTCATCTCTATTGGGGAGAAGACTTCAAGATAGTGACTGAACACCTCCAAGATGTGGCTAATGTGTGTACCATGCACTAAGTGAACACATAGAATGTATCCTTACGGCTACTAGTAGCCTCCTTCAAAGGGCGAGCTCTGGACTGGTACTGATCTTATATCTGATCAAAATAGGAAAATAAATCTTGAGAATCTAGCAATCTTATTTTTTTGAAATGCATTCATATTTATATCATAATCTGACCAACTTAGGGGCATGGATAGTGAGGAGATTGGAAGAATCCAAATCAAAATAGGAAAATAAATCCTGAGAATCTAGTAATCCAAATCAAGCAAAATGATAAAAAAACCATGCGAAAATCTAAAACAAAGTAAATGACAATAATAATAGACTATAAAAGCACCTTGTATGTTGGCCAAAAATCCACGAGTAAAGCTTCATAAGATTTGAAAATGGCAAGATTTTATGTTTTCTTCATACGTTCACTAGTTCTTCTTTCCTTAACTGTGATGATCATATCTACAGGTATGAAAGAATTATAATCAACATATGATTAGACTTTCTAGTTTAGATTAATTAGCATTCTCATGCATCTAATGGCATATTACATGTGCAGGGAGCAGTAATAGCATAATGTTAAGAGGAGTAAATGCAACAGCTGTTATTCGACACAAGGATTGTGGGAAGCTCGACAATTGTGACTAATGCCAAGGGCCTGGATGCATATGTACACAGGAGCCTAATCGCTAGGCCAGATGCTGTTATTGCCACACCAATTTTTAATCTAAAATAAGGAGCATTGTGTATTGGACTGAAATAATGCTCAAATGCAATTTTATTTTGTTTTATTTTTCTTTGTCTGTTGTGTTATTTTGTGTGTTATTTAGTGTGAAACAATGTACGTTCGATGTCATTAACTAGCATTCATATGAAAACTTATTTTGTTGTTAAGCCTTAAATGGCTTCCTTGATAGATCTTTTTTCATTTATTTACTCAACTTTGATCTAATGATATGCAATGATATCTTAAAAACATATGGATTCAAAAATCTGGTTTGTAGTATTTCTCATCAAAACATTTCAAGTAAATATTTTTTGAAAGTCGCAAGGAAAATTTAATCCCTTATTGATAATTAGTAAAATGTTTTAAAAGCTCTATCAATATCTACTTCATTCACTCTTTATTTTCACTTGTATTAATAGTTGTGCAAGCTTTTATAAGTTTTGTTTCAAGTTGAGCATCGTAACTTCTTTTTTTAATTGACCCTGATTAATTTAGGCTTCAAGTCATTCAAACCATTCATACAATTCATAAATTCATTATTCGAACATTTCGTTATATTTATTTTTATTTAATAAAAGTTATAGGTATACACCATCCAGACTCTCTATCAAATAAGAACCCAACTCAAAACAGAGAAATGTGAACATTTGGATCCCACCCCACTCGAAATTCATGAAGAACACTATGTTCACCATTCTTCAAAATAAACCAGTGGGATTAGATGGATTTATTTTTATTGTTAATGTGAAGGTTGCCTTTTACAAGGGTGGATAAACAGGTTGTTTGACTTAGACTACTTTAAAAGGAAAGTGTTCATTGAAATAAAATATTATTTTGATTATTTATAATATTAAATTATCTTTCTATTATTTCTATGTAATTCCAAGTCAAGTAAAGACATTTATTTTTTAATCTTTGTAGTAAAATTGGTTGTTTTTATTTAAGTTTCAATATTAGTGTGTTTTTGAAGAATCACTTTTATTTCTATGTATTTTGAGTGGTGATATCTCTCAACTTATTTTACATATATTTATCTAAGATATGTATGCTAGTATATCTAACAAACATATCAAACACTAAACTTCATAATACTTTGATGTAGTCTCGAGGTGATTGAGACAATGTAAGTAAGAATATGTCTATATATATACCATTCATATTTTCCTTTTCATTAATCATTATTATTTAATTATTTATTGGGGCTTATTTAGGGGGTTAATGGGGGGATTAGGTGTTATGTATATCTAACATCAACTCTTACCTTTATCTTAATTTTTGTGGTTTGATATCAATATTTCTATTTAATTTTATAAAATAAAACCTTTTTTTTCAAATGCATTGATATGATTAATTTATTACCATTATAAATCACAATATATGATTTATTATATTGTTTATCATTAGAATATAGTATATATAATAATTATGAACCGAAAATTGGCATATATTGGACCAAACTTATGATAATTAATAAACATGTATAATTAGATATTACAATTATTAAATTATACCAATTATTATGAAAAAATAAAATGTAAAATATGTTATAGTATGTTCCATTTTTTAATTTGCTAAGGATGAATCTTTACAACTAGTTCAAACCTATGCCCTCATCTTTATTCAAAATTTAGAAATGTTGATCAAATTTCAAAAACACCCACAACCTATGTTTGAATTAATGGTTCATTTTTGTCAACATTTTAGTGTTCTTGATGCAAACAATGTGTAAGGTTTTTAAAGACTGTTCTACTAACATCTCATTTTATTTTCCATTACTGAAGATATCTACTACATTTTCTATTAACTTCGCTATAATAGACAAAAATAAGGTGTTATTCAAACCCTTAGCATGAGGACTTATAGAATTTTTAATGAGGAGCACTTGGAGCAAAACATCAAACATCTAACATTGGTTTTTCAAAAAATGGTTACAAAGAGATGTCAAATCCATATGCAAAGGGTGTGGTTCCCATCAAATGTTCTTATGGCATTCCTTATCCAAAATGATATTAAATATCTTTAGACTACCAAACACCAATGATGAGCCCTAAAAATGGCATATTGTGAGCACTCATTACCTACGTATAACTTCTCCTAAATTGTGCCTTTTTAAGACTAACCTTACATATTCTTACTCAAAATAGTTTTAATACATGATAGATATATATTGCTATATTTATTAGAGTAATGAGATTTTACTTTGTGATTTAAGTAGATATGATTATATTTTGTTATGTGGTTAGTTCTTATGATATTTGTTTGAAAATTTTCAAAATCAAACATGGGTATTTCATGAGTAATTCAAGTCAACACATCTTGTGGTCAAAGGATCATGTGCCAATGCCTCTTACAGTCAACGGATTCCATATTAGCACATTTTGTAGCCATGCAATGACAATTATGATAACAACATAGTGAGGAATATGAAACTACTGACTCAATATATAATAAAATCTAAACAGCTTATAACAAACTCATAATCTTTAGAAGATGGATAAAAATTAACTTGCCTAGGTTGCCTACTACCTGCCACACCCACGAAAGATATAACATCTAGCTTGACTTCATGAAAGGAATCTGTTAGGTGTATCACACCAAACTTTAGTTATAAATGACTCAATATATTTTATGTGTTTCATTGGTTAGAGTTTAACCTCTATAACTAATTTTTATTTGTGTAGTTAAATAATCTCATTATAGTTATGTTGTTTATATTTTTAGTTAAGTCATAAACATAAAACTGCCACCTCCAATATAAATATAATATAGCAGAGATGTGGATGGTGTTCAGAATTTGTTTTGAAATTAGAAGTATGTAAGTGTATTAATTAATCCAATTGATATATTTTAATCTATTGTAACAATATTTAATTGCTACATGATATGAATAAAGACAACATTCTACGTTAATCATGTTTTCTATTAAAAGGAAAATTGAAGTTCAAGGCTGAGAGAGGAGGGACCCCTCAGGAACACTTGAATTAGATATCCTACTTGTTATTATATATAAATAATTTCTTTTGTTTATTTAATTACATATTATGACTTTATGTGTGTGTGTGAGTAATTAAATTTAATTGAGTGATTAAGAATAAATTTTTAGGGAATCTTCTATTCCAATTGTTTTATTTAGTCAATTGTTAGTGGTAGTGTATATTTTTACATTTTAATCATGATCCAAGTTGTTATTCCAACTGTATTTTATGATGTGTATATGTCATAATGTAATAGACTAACTACCTATTTGTCATGAGTTAGACATAGGAGAAATTCTTCCCTTAGATACTTATGGAGGGAGAGAATCATCGGAGAGGATGACATACATGGATTTGTTGGGGGATGATAGAGGAATGACTAGAACCCTGCACACACCACATTAAATATTATATACTAGATGCATAGTAAAATTGTTAAAGTTAGTATGTTTTGATGATTGGTTGCATTTGGAATTATTTAAGAGTGGATAGAATTAGTAATTGTTGATGATTGTCTATTTTAGATGATTGCTTATGTGTATTAGTTTAGCTTTAAAATATGTTTATACAGAACTAATCTTGTAGGATTTGTGTTGTGGTTGTTATAAGTTTGGATTGGGAGTAATACCGAGTATAATACCAATTTTGATTAAAATAAAATTAATGAATTGTTGATATTAATTCATATTATTGTTGATTAGTAAATATATCCTAATTAATGTCTAAATAGGAAAAAAAGGAAAAGTGGAGAAAAATAGATAAAATAATTGTGTTGATTTTTAGGAAATAAGGCAGGTTAGAATAAAATAGAATAATATATATTTAGTTTTGATTTAAGGCAAGATAGAAAGAAAAATAGATAAGTCATGGATAAAATAAATAAAAAAAGAAAGTAAGTTTTATTTAAAGAAAAACTAAAAACAATTACTCAAAAATGGAATAACAAGAGATGTGTTGCATAATATAAGAGGAGATAGAGAAAAGGAGAAGATAGCTATGCTGGAGGAGAAATGTAATCAAAAAATCAAAATCATCTAGATCATGCCACTATAGAATTAGACACATTGCTAGGTACGTGGAGTATTTAAATTATTGTTGAGAAATTAATGAAAATTCAGTGTGAAATATCTATTATGTCTGCAATGCTTGGAAGGTTTACTAAATATGCATAGCGATATATATTTATATATTAAAAAATATATAAACATATATAAATTCATTATACAAGAATCATGAATTTTAAGTTGTAATTTAGATGAGTATTATGTCTAAATTTGTAATGTATTCATGTACTAAGATTGTAGTGGATCTTATGCAATAAAAAAACAATGATGAACAATGATATTTACAAAATTCAAACTTTGATATATATATAAAAATAATGAAATATACAATACTCAGACATCAAGATGCATGAACTTATATATGTACCTAGTGTGATATCTAATTACATTGATGAACCTATTATATTGATGATCTTAGTATGATGTTAAGGTTTGAATATCTTAGTTATATTTGTATTATTAGAAGAATACTCTTGCACCTCTATGATAGTTATAAATCTATGTAATCAGTATATAATTTGTCTCTTATATATGCTTAAAGATAAATTACAATGATCTACATATAAACTATGGTGATATATTTATATATAAATATAGTAATCTTTAAGTGGAGATGGTTCGTGTGTGTGTGTTTGTGTGTGATTCAGAGATTATCCACCATAATTTTAAATTTTTTAAAGACACTATATGTTATAGCGATTATCTATAGCATTATATCCTCTTATTTGTAAATCTTTATTATCCATTATAGTAATTATCTATCTGTTACAGCGATTATCTATAATAAGCATGTATAGTGATGTATAGCTTTGTGGTATATATTAAAGAATAGTTTTCTTCCTCTTCCAGTTTAACTAAGACATATCTTGAATATAGAAAATAAAATTTCACCAACCATGCACCAATCTCCTCACCTTTGAATATCATCCCACTTCTACTTAGACGTTTAACAGAATAACATAGGGCACAACATTTTAGGACCTTGCTCAAAGAAAATAGGTGGTTGTAGCTTAGCAATCCATATATATAATCTTCAGATCACAAAATTTTATTTAGATTATGCATTTGTACATTAATCTTTTTCCTATGTAGCAATTTATTATAGTGACTCATACCTTCTATACAATGATACCATTTTATATAATGTATTATGAATAAATTAAAATAAAATATTACTTTAAGTAGAGTGCCTATATACTATTATTATGATAATTATATCTTTTATTGGTGGGGATGTTTAATGATTGAGAGCCTCTAATGTTTAAGCTCTGATCTATGTACCGTAATGAATAAAATATTTATAAATTATTGTTCTTATTATGGAAACTACAAATAGCATCAACTAATGAATAATTGTCTATGTTATGATAAATAGAAACGCTTTGTATAAATAGTGATGGTTGAATATCGCTATTTATTTGTACCAATTATTTGAGTATTGATATTATAATTGAGAATATGATTATTGCTAAATCTAAGTGGTTTTAAGAATAATAACCTCTTTGAATAGTGATTTTGACTGTGTATGATGATTTATTAAAAGGTTACACTCCATCTCATATCTTGTATATCTTGGATAGTTATAATAACTATACTGTGATGTATCAATAAAGTATACAGTAACAGAATGTTAGTCGATATAATACTATCAATAGATTATAATGATCTATATACCAAAATAGGTACATATATGGTGGTTCTTAGTAAGGTATAATCATCATGATATTAATATATGGAATCATATTTTTTATAAATGTTTGAATACTTAATTTAGTGATAATTATTTATATAATTGTGTATTATGGTGCATTATTCTATAATTTAGTGGAATATGTATAGTGTATCAACATTCTATATTCTAGGTGGATGAATATACCATGTTATGGTGTAACATAAATGTTGATAAGAGTTTATAACATGTATTTATATTGACATTAAGTCATAATAAAGTAAATCAAGTAATATATACTTACCAATGTATATGATGTCACAAACAATAAAAGTAACTAGTTATATTGATATGATTATAGTCAATACACCAAAAAATACAACCAAAATAAATTCTGATAAGATTACAATACTAGGAAAAGAACCTTATCACCAAAAAAGCAAAAACAAAAATAACATCTTAGAAGCATTATACCAACCAGAGACTTGATATGATATAATACGAATTACTTATTAAGAAAGATTAAATACACAAAAATGAAGTTTTATAGCTACGCAATAAAAGGAATAGAATAATGATAAAGTAAACACATACGTTAAAATATGCAAAGAATGTTTATGCTTTAAAAAATATCTATTAGGAAAGACAATAAATATTTATACATTTATCTTAATGTAACCATATGATTCTGAGAAAAAAGGTCTAGAAAAAAAAACTTTAAGACAATAACACATCACAAAGGAAACAAGAGATATGCTGCGAGAAGTAATCAAAGAAGCATAACATATCAAAGAAAACAAGAGATATGTTTCGAGAAGTAATCAAAGAAGCATAATATATACATAAAATTATATATAAGATTCATCAATTTTTAGAATCTGAACAATTTTAATTTTTAAGCAATGTGATTTAGTCATAATTTAACAAATGTAAAGTGTTATGAGTAGATTTAACATAACATTTACATAGATATAATTTAACAATGTAAAGTGTTATGAGTGGATTTAACATAACATTTACATAGATACAATTTGTAACATTTATAGATATTATGGCAATATTTTCCACTATGCATACAAAGTTTATAATTTTTAACCAAAACAAAAACATTTCAATCATTATAATCAAAATAAATTGTATTATAAGTCCATCAATGTAGAGGATAATATCATTCTAAATTTTTATTAGAAGAATTTGAATCATTATAGCAAAGACTTTTATAATTTCCATTAGATTTAGGTAAATTAGGTTCAATAATACCATATTAACAGTTATCAAGTGCACCACCTAAATAGCCTATACAATACACATTTTTTAAGTTGGAGGTGTTAGAATAAGTGTTCAAAAAAGTTGTGTTTGAAAAGAATAATAAATTTTATCAACATTACAGTGATTATCATATGCAAAAGACAATTTTAATAAATAATACATTAAAATAAGATTATATTTTTTCCATGTGTGTATTAAAAGAATTTTGCAAAAAAAAAAAAAATAGTAAAATTTTGACAATGAATTTCATATTTGAATACAATAATTTTTTCAATTTTTAAAAAATAGTTTACATAATTTTTGGAAAAGTAAAAAAATGCCAATTTAAAAACTGTAAAAACATAAGATATAAACTTAACTATCATTAAACAAAGAATCAATTTTTAAAAATATTAATTGATCCAAAGAACATTTAAAAATATTCATTTTAATTTTAAAAAAAGATCAATTAACTTATAAATATAAGTCCACACCAAAATACCAAACATTAAATGAAGTTTTACAATATCTATAAATAAATTAAAAACTGTAAAAATAAATTTAATTTGATAATACAAATGTTTGAATTAATAACTTTTGTAAAAGTTAGAAATATATGTATAAGATTCATACATATATGTAATTATTTAACCATTAAACACGAAGCGCTAAGCACTAATACATTAGAAATGCTTTATACAAAAGCACAAATGAGAGCCAAAATAAATTCTGACTAGATTACAATACGAATGAAAAGAACCTTATCAAAAAAAATGAAAAAAAACCAAAAACAAACATAACAACTGAAAAGCGTTATACTTAAATTATTCTATTTATCCTCATTCTATTGTATTCCTATTGGAATAAATGGGGAATTTCATCTATTAATGGGAATAGGTGATTTAAACCTCTATTTTAGGTATATTTACCACCTATGAAATATCCATTCCGAAGATAAGATGCAACATATAGATCTACGTCATTATTTATCTTCATTTCATACTTTACTATGATTATGCATACCATTCATTGCCCATACTTAATATTAACTAGAAAAAAATTAATTTTAGTAAAGAGCATAGAGGGTGTGTTGAGTGATTAGAATGTTTACACCAAATTCGTAAGGCTCCCTTTATTCCACCATTGGTCATATCATGGTCATGTGATGTTAATATAATTAGAGAATATTTAGTTCCATACTTCACATAGGCATACTCACAATGAGTGCACATGTTCATAAGTGGGGACCGAGGAACCCATCATGCTAGTTTTTTATTATATGATATGTAGCTATTGAAGATCTGTTCAACATTTTTTGATCATCAATATGTTTTTATTTGTTATCTTCTCATCCCACAAGCAATGTGTAACCATTGCAAGAATACCTATGTCAATTGAGAAGTATATGTTATTGTACACATTTCTTCTCTATCCTTTCTATGTTGATACAAAATGATTTCAGAAGTATCATATCTAATAACTTAACATTCATAAACAACTTGAGATAAATAGTATAAGAAATAGATGTCACATGACACAATTTTCACTTATACCCAAAATATATTTCCACCCAATATATTTGGGCCAAAAAAAGCCTGAAACTAAAGAAATGTTTCTGCCTTCATCATAATAAATTTCACATACCTAGCCAAATGGAGATCATAGGAGATTTTTCAATAAATCTCTTCCCTTTTATACATTTGGAAACCAAGAGTGCCCTAATACAATGGGAAATATTCTTATCACTATCTAACTAATTGGCCTATCTATTGTTCATTGGGCTTCCTTATTTAAATTATTTTATTTTATCCTCTATAGAGCCTTGGTGCCATTAATTTATAGAATAATTAACTATTATTTGAAAATGCACAATAATTTGAAGAACAATGATCCCCTTGTTGTTTTGAATTTTTTGTTATTTTTGGTTGGTTATTTCTCTTTTACTTTTTACTTCTTTGTAGGCTACCTAACTGCTTGTGATTTATTGGCCTAGTTTTTATTTTTTTACTACTATACATAGTCCACTTTCATCTTAAATATTTTCCAACCTCTAGCATATATTTTAAACTCGTACTTATACATTTATATTTTTTTTTTAATTTTATATTTAATACTTAATTTTAGTATTATCATTCATTGATTCTATTTTCCTAGTGGCTTTAGTTTTTATCATATTTATATAATGTGGCCTTTATTCATTTTAATTTTATAATGAGTATTTTCACATAGTAATTGCTAAGTCTATGTGGCTTGGGGTTTATTCAAGGACAATTCACACTTATCACTTATATGGGTAACTTTCCATTTTATTTCATTACATTTCCTTACAACTTTATCCCATGCACATGTGTAAACACTTAATGATAATCTATTCTCTTGTGTTTGTGTAGCCGATGCTTAAGGTGACACAAGTCCATGTTGCTAATGTGCTACACATATTAGAATTATATAAGATGAATTGCATTATCAATCCCATTATTGTGTTCCATGCTCAATATAAATGTCCACTACTTAAGCTCCCACTCTTGTTGTGCCCAATTAGATATCCCATAAATGTAAGTTATGCAAAACATTACCATCTAATTTTATCATTATTATATAAATACAATTCAAACTCATCCAAAAACCACAGTTTCCTATACGACCCTAATTCATCATTATATCTCTATGGTATGAAAATATATAATCAGTTTTTCCAATAAAACAATAACCATATATCGCTTATCATGTGACCGAATATATAATTATAAAAAAGGTTCATGAAACAAATCGTTATCTAAATTAACTCATATAATTAATTTAAAGCATCCAACCAAAATTAATAATTAATCATAAGCTTAATCCAAGGAAAAGTTAAGTGGGGCATTACATACTTCCCCCTTAAATAAAATTTATCCCCAAAATTTCATTGTCATAATAAGAATGTCTACAACTAATTTTATTTAAGATCATAAGTTATTACATGTAAATACTTATATAATCAATATAAGATTGCATACATGTGTTGATAATATTAAGAGAAATGTATGATTTCACATGGGTTATTATATTTTACACCATAATAGATTACACACAAATATGGATAATATTACACTAATAAAATAAAAATCATAAGAAATCCATTTTCAACACTAATCCATGAGAAAATATCAAAGAACAATAGTCAATCAAAGTGATGCATTATAAATATCCCATAACCTAAAACATTATCACCTAGGTGATGTGCTATGATTATGTGGTGCCGTGACCTGTCTACTTCATGGAATTGTCCTCACATGTTTTGGTTGGTCAAGGGAAGTGAATGCCTGGTGTTGACAGAGGAAAAACATTTAATGTGGAAGCTTTGATTTCAATTTAATAGCTTTTATTCTCCATCAAATGGGTGCATTACTATACTTAGCATTTACTTTCAGAGCTAGAAAATTCAAAATGGTCATGTATTTGATTGAAGTTTTTAAGAGTTTTCTTTTTGAGTAACAACAATCATAGCCATATAATGAAAATGCAAATATAGATCACATTTCATTGATATTTGAGCCTTACGACATGAATACCAAGGTTGTTTTTAGATGGGCATCCAAAGTGAAGAGCCCAAAATTTGAAGGACAAAAGTTATTGGCAATGGTAGGTATATTGCAATCATTCCATATTATTTGTGGAATATTTTACGGAGATGCATGTTCGGAGCAATATACAGACATTCTCCCCTTTAAGTTCAAAAGGGGTCTCAAACTGCTTATACCTTTTCTTTGTGGAATAAACCGCCTCTCATGCAGAATACACTGACTTGCAAAATACATCACCATAAATGTGAAAAACACCACCACCACGCAGACTTCAGTCTGTCTTGAACACATTCGACACCTCTTCTCTTTGGCATTCTATGCATCTTCAGAGCATCTTCTTATCTGCAGAGCAGTCACACTTTACTCGATAAGTAGGATGTTGGGCCTTCCTTGGCTTCCACACTCTTCCATGATCTGGTCCTTATCACGCCTTCCACTGGGCATGCTTCTACTGTGCTCCATCAATTCCTCAACGAGTGATTGTCTCCCTCCTTGTAGCTACACACTTCTTCATTTACTAGATCACACGATCCTTTTAGCTTATTGACCGTCACCAAATCAGTCATAAAAAAATTCTACACTTCATAGAATGTTATGGCATTCACAACGCGGCTATAAACTCCTTTCATGATCTCCTTGGGTCTGCCTGGACTGTGATCACTAACTAAAATGGCTCATGAATGTAATGGTTAGTAAGAATCATTGCTTCCACAAGGGCACCATCAGATAGTCAGACACCATGATGGACACCATGATGCAACTCTTATATGCCATCTCCAGTCGAGCTTCTCGCTCACAGATGCTCCTCTTTCACTTTTGCTTCTTCGCCACTGTCTCTTCTTATCGCCTACTACCTCGATGACCAGACAGTCATCCTTCATTATAGTGTGAGCCACTGCTATTTCTAGACTAAGCCTAATTTATAGGGATATTCCTTCCATCTACTTCTCTGACTGCCATTCCTGTGCCTCGCCCTCTTCTTCATATCTTTGACGGCACTGAATATTTCATCCTTCCATGCAAATCTATACTTCTTAATGACCTTGTTAGTAAAAAAATATGACACTGTCATGATTCTTCGCATCTTTCTCCAGTACTCTGTATAAACACCATGTCTTGTCTTTTGCTAATCCAAAAAAAAACACTACTTTTGCATACCTCACTTGGGCAGGTTCACAAACTTTGATAAACTAAATTTTGGATAGGCGCTTAAAATAACATAAGCCCAGACAACAGCTCACTGCTTTATGCAAAGATATGATGCTAAAAATATTGATAGACTTTCCTTGAATGAACACGTACTGGGTGAATGCTTCAACATATAGTCATGGACAACGGCTTGCAACACACCGCAACATAACCATAGGGACCTAGACATTCACAAGGAAATGAGTTATGGCTCAAACAATATAAACAAACTTGATTAGAAACATGCTCATACGCAAAATAGACAACTGAGCAAACCTTTTGGCTCTTCAACTTCTTTTACAACTTCCTAGAATTAACTCCATGGGCTCTGATACCATTTGAAAGAAACTAAACTACCAACTCCATGGGTTCTAATACCATTTGAAAGAATCTAAACTACCTACAGGTAGACCGTGAAACCATTTCTAGGATCTAATCAGACCAAACAGGCAGTTGAGATAGAATTTCTAAGAAGCAAACTAGCATTCAGAGCTACAGCGCTTAGACATCTGATTTAAGTGACAAACCATTTATAACATTGGACACATAGATTAAGGACAAATAAACTTCTTCTTTTATCATACATAAATAGATTAAAAAAAGAGATAGATTACTATAGCCATTCTGAGGCCCATAACACATGAACTTAATCGTCGTTCTATAAGGCCATCACAACTAGATTTAATGGCCGTTCTGAGGCTCATTCATCCTACCAGCTTCAACTAGGATGCAATCTGTGCATACTCAAAACATTACATATAATCTCCTTATAAACTTGATCGTAGAACTGTCTAGAAAACCTTAGAAATGTCACAAAGACTCTAAGCTCTACCACTAAACAAAATATATGCATTAATTAAATAGTTGTCATATCATAGCTTCTGTTGATTACAAAAATTAAATAAAAAGTAAAACTTAAATGCTTATTGAGAGTTTGATGGAGATCTTCGGTGAATATCTACAAGGATTTAGTTGCCATCAATATAGCTAGGCTAGAGTACCTATGTGGCTACGGCCATATTTTCCAATAGGTCTAGAACCAATCTAGGCATAGAGGGAGGCTTGAGTCTCCATTAATGAAACAAATCCTTGTTATCCCAAAGGAACCCAAACCTAATAAAACCAACAAATAAATCATAACAATAAAAAGATCATGGGGATACCTGATGGGCCCCAGGCTGAAATTGGTTGGGTCAAAAACTAGAGAAAATAATAAGGAAAATAGGTTTTATAAATTGGCTCTTAAGCCATTCCCAGGGATAAGGGAGCTTAGGTTGCCAAAAGAACAATCTAAAAGGACTCAACCTTAGCCATGATAACCAAAGAGACCCAAGTTTTCCAAGCGCTTTAATGGTCATAATATGAGAGGTGTCACTTGATCGAAGCCCAAAAAGTGTGGTCAAATTTATATGAAAGGACCAATCGTCTGGGTTGAGTTAGTTAATCCCCTGCAAAGAGAAGAATTTTAAAATGTTCCAAGGACTTGGAGCCCTAAAATAGCCCTACAACATAAATCATGGAAAACACTATTTTTTAAAAAATAACTGGCATTTTAATACCATAATTACAGTCAATGGGAAGCCTTAAACAAGGAGAAATCCAATCTAAAACATTGAACAAAATATAAGGCCCTTCACGCCGATTGTTAGAAAAAGCAATTCTTACCAACAGAGAGTTTCTGCTAAAATCTAACAACATTCCTCTAAATCTTTATTAAGCATGGATCTTGAAGTCTAGATTAAGGGCCGATCATACCAAACCCAAATATGGGAGACTATTAAACCAAACGCAATCAACAATATGGTCCATTCTAATGGAGCCTTCGTACAAAGATAAGGAAAATAAATCATAAAACTTGGAACACCCAGTGCTTGCATTGCCTTTAAAAATAGATCCAAAAGAGCCTAAATAGATGACCATGTACTCATCTTTGTGTATGTATATCAAGGCATCAGAAGGTGTGTAGAGAGATCCAACATAGGGCCCAACCTTGATCTTAGCCACTTTTAAACATATTCTAATTTTTTGGATGAAAATAGGGGACTGAAAAAATAGGGGAAGGTGATGTCCAATTAAGTATTTAGAAAAAAAATAGGGGTTTGAATCTTTCTCGAAGGAGTGAGAAACTTCCACCAACAGAAAGGATAAAAAACTAGCCAAAATCCATTCAAAAGTAGGGGAGTGCCTCTCTAAAATCTCAAACAGCTCCAGACATTCCAAATACACACCCTCCCAGTCAAGAATGTGCTAGTCCTGTCAGGGATCAAACACCCCAAACCCAACAACAAAAAGGAGTAAAAGGTAGGTCGAGAACCCACAACTTCCAATCCTTCAAAAGCAACAAGTTCCCAGGAACCAACGTTAAGCAAATCTGAATCATCTGCATCATCTCTATGACCGTCATCATCCTCTTGCCTTAGCATTTGTTTTGGTAGGTAATAATAAGATTTTTTTTCTTTATGTTTTTTTAAAAAAAAATTATCACAATAACAATTAGTTACAATAAAATCATGTTTTTCATTTTTTTTTGTTGGGTTGGGTTAGGTGGTAGTGAATTATGTAAAGATAATTTTAAAACAATAAAAAAATAATATTATTAGTTTATTTGGATTTTTGTCGTAATGTTTGAGTCACCATCTTATAATATATTTATGATAGTTTTATTTATATATTTTTGATAGTAGGAAGCATAAAGACCAACTTTTGAAAGTTATTTTATGACTTTTTCTTGTGTTTTTAATAATAAGAGGCAAAAAACCCATCATTTCATAACTTTGGTAATAGAAAGCAAATGATCCACTTAATCATAAAAATATAATCTAATGCAATGACCCATTAAAACATACAAAAATCATAACGGTATGTTAATATATGATGAACAATGAATGGATAATTTTCTGCATCTCAATCTCAATCTTTATTTAATATGATGATATTTTTTGGTCAATTATGGTAGGTTTTTGTCATTTCTGGTAAGCCACTGATGGGTCTTAATCTTTCTTGGATGCTTTGTGAGGTAGTGATAGTTAAGAGATATAATGAAGGATGGCCTTAGACCATACAACTTAAGATTATAATATTAAAAAATGAAAAAATACACATAGTACAAGTGCAAAATAGAAAATAATAAATTTATCATTATTGTTTTCAATGAGGAAATTATAAAACACATATCTAAATTATCATTTTGACTTTATTATAGACTAAATTACATGTAATTTTCTAATACCAATTCATTAATGGATGTGTTTCACTCCTACAATATTACCAAAACTTGTAAAATCTTCTACAATTATCTAGTTTTAGGTTTTTAACTAGGTGGACAATAAATCAATCTCCACAAACATCTAACTAGCTAAGTTGAACCCTCTCTATAATCGAACCCATTATCTTATCAAGGCATTTCCAAATAAGTTTTTGGAATTCCTAACCATTCAACTTCCCTTCCTCAAATGTTTTCTCTTCTTATTTTGATTTTTGTTTGCCTTTATTGCATTATGAGGTACTTCTAATAGGTTCAAAAAACCCTAGAAAATGTGGAGTCAAACTACAAATTTTTGATCTAACATTAGAAAGGTTAAATCCTAAAGAAAATTATAAATGTTTAGGAAGATTTGACTAGAAACACAATCACATGCCATGTTTTGAAGTTATGAGGCACTTCATGAGTGTGTGTGTGTGTGTGTGTGTGTGTGTGTGTGTGTGTGTGTGTGTGTGTGTGTGTGTGTGTGTGTGTGTGTGTGTGTGTGTGTGTGTGTGTGTGTGTGTGTGTGTGTGTGTGTGTGTGTGTGTGTGTGTGTGTGTGTATCATGAGATGGTATTGTATAATGTAGCATATTTTGGGATTTTATGGAATTTCATAATGGTTTGCTATGATCTCTTTTAATAGATGATCTTCTCTCTCTATGTGTGTGTGTGTGTGTGTGTGTGTGTGTTTCATACATAATGAGAGATGTCATGGTGCACTGTAGTATATTCTCAAATTTTAAATAAACTTGTAAGTGCATACCATTTTATAATTTAAAAAATTATTTTATAAGGTGATACTACAAAATTCAATAGTTGGATCCACCTCCCATGATACTCCCAAACAAATCAATGTTGAAAATATACACTACTATCTATTACACAAATATGAAGTGAAAATAAGATATCATATATACTTAATCTTACCAAATTAATATGGATAGCCTAGTCTTGGTTAATTATCCAAACTCATTCTTGGTTAAGATCTAAGTTTCTAATTAGGAACATGAAGAAAAAACTACACAAAAGTTTCTCAAAAATTAAAATAGATCTCAACATCAAATTTAGAGCACCTAAAAGCATATACAAACATTATAAATTTATTCTCATTGTGCATCAAATATAAAACACTCATTTAAATTGGGGTCACTAATTACATTAACATATAATATTATATTATTTATTGTCATCACTTAAATATTAACCTTTCTAAATTGATATATAATTTTATATTCGCATAATAACAATATAATTCAATAATAACTATTTGAGAATCCAAAGAGGTTATAACAATACCACAATATAAATATGCAATGAAGTGTTTATCAACCATGTCATATAAAATATTATTATTTGTATTATAATTTAATATAATAGTCAATAGGCTACTTTATACTTTCACACACTATACACGTGAGTGGGGTCCCAAGTTCTCATGTGGATGACACAATCACCAATTTTAGTTTTCATTGTATACCACTAGCATAGTCTTTTTATATCCAAATGACATTAATTAGTAAGTATCATCACAAAGAAAATGTGAGGTGGTCAATAACCACACATGAACTATGAACATATTGGAATTTGAATTCCAATGTATCTGTGGATTAAGACTTAATTATTTTTAATGGAAATTGAAGTGTCAAGCTTCATTATCATGACATGTTTCATGATAATAGATAACCCGTGGAAAAAATTCCCATGTGAATAATGGCCATGGAATCTAATCATAAATATTCACCATTTGGGTCATGCCTTTAAATAAAATAGTTCCATATTTGATTAAAAAGGATATAGATTTCATTGTACCTAGGTTTCCATGAAGTCGTAAAACATGCCTTTAAATAAAATAGTGCCATGTTTGTTATAAAAAGGAAACAAATTCCATTATACCTAGGTTTCCATGAAGTCATAAAAAATGAAAACCATGTTACACGTGGCTTCCTAAAAATAAATAAACTCTAAGATGGCCATTCACATATCAACACATTCAATATAATAATGAATGCCCCAAGTTTTATTTGGAAATCTTGATTTTATACCTACCTTCATCACACAATGTTATGGAGTTGTAATATTCAAATTTGATGTTTTATCTTTTTTTGGTGTTTATGAATATGTTGAATTCAACGTTTACACTTATGTCTATGCATGTTTGAATCTCTACATCACTATGTATACCATGGTGACTTCAAGTAACCTTGTACATCATGCCCTAATTTAGCCCCATGTATTATTCACGTTTAACCTTTTCTAAGTCCTCTCAAGATGACATGTTAACATCAAAGAATATTCACATAGTCATAAAGTGCATAGAACCTATGATTTTTTTATATCCATAAATAGTTGAGGCGAGTAGATCTCTACCAAGTGCCATGTTCATAGAAGGTTTCTAACAATGATCTAAATTTATAAAGTCTCAATTACATTAAATAATACGGATCATGCTAATAAAAACCTGACTAGATTCTAGAATAAATTCTGACTAGATTACAATACTAATGAAAAGAACCTTATCAAAAATAAACATAACGCCTAAAAAGCATTATACTTAAATTATTCTATTTATCCTCATTCTATTGTATTCCTATTGGAATAAATAGGGAATTTCATCTATTAACAGGAATGGGTGATTTAAACCTCTATTCTAGGTATATCTACCACCTATGAAATATACATTTCAAAGATAAGATGCAACATATAGATCTACATCATTATTTATGTTATTTTCATACTTTACTATGGTTATGCATACCATCCATTGCCCATACTTAATATTAACTAGAAAAAAATTAATTTTAGTAAAGAGCATAGAGGGTGTGTTGAGTGATTAGAATGTTTGCACCAAATTCGTAAGGATCCATTTATTTCACCATTGGTCATATCATGGTCATGTGATGTTAATATAATTAGAGAGGATTTAATTCCATACTTCACATAGGCATACTCACAATGAGTGCACATGTTCATAAGTGGGGACCGAGGAACCCATCATGCTATGTTTTTTATTATATGATATGTAGCCACTGAAGATATGCTCAACATTTTTTTATCATCAATATGTCTTTATTTGTTATCTTCTCATCCCACAAGCAATGTGTAACCATTGCAAGAATACCTATCTCAATTGAGAAGTATATGTTATTGTACACATTTCTTCTCTATCCCTTCTATGTTGATACAAAATGATTTTAGAAGTATCATATCTAATAACTTAACATTCATAAATAACTTGAGATAAATAGTATAAGGAATAGATGTCACATGACACAATTTTCACTTATACCCAAAATATATTTCCACCCAATATATTTGGGCCAAAGAAAGCTTGAAACTAAAGAATTTTTTGTGCCTTCATTATAATAAATTTCACATACCTAGCCAAATGGAGATCCTAGGAGATTTTTCAATAAATATCTTCCCTTTTATATATTTGGAAACCAAGAGTGCCCTAATACAATGGGAAATATTCTTATCACTATCTAACTGACTGGCCTATCTATTGTTCACTGGGCTCCCTTATTTAAATTATTTTATTTTATCCTCTATAGAGCCTTGGTGCCATTAATTTATAGAATAATTAACTATTATTTGAAAATGCACAATAATTTGAAGAACAATGATCCCCTTGTTGTTTTGAATTTTTTGATTTTTTTTGGCTGGTTATTTCTCTTATACAATAACCATATATCTCTTATCATGTGATCGAATATATAATTATAAGAAAGGTTCATGAAACAAATCATTATCTAAATTAACTCATATAATTAATTTAATGCATCCAACCAAAATTAATAATTAATCATAGGCTTAATCCAAAGCAAAGTTAGGTGGGGCATTACATACTTCCCCCTTAAATAAAATTTATCCCCAAAATTTCATTGTCATAATAAGAATGTCTACAACTAATTTTATTTAAGATCATAGGTTATTACATGTAAATATTTATATAATCAATATAAGATTGCATACATGTGTTGATAATATTAAGAGAAATATATGATTTCACATGGGTTGGTATATTTTACACCATAATAGATTACACACAAATATGGAGAATATTATATTAATAAAATAAAAATAATAAAAAATCCATTTTCAACACTAATCTATGAGAAAATATCAAAGATCAATAGTCAATCAAGTTGATGCATAATAAATATCCCAAAACCTAAAAAACCAAGAATAAAATATAATATAGTAATAATAATTGACATGACGGTATTGGTGCACCACTACCTTATTATTGCTTATTTATTTATTAACAATTTCAGTTTTGGGAAAAAAACCACTCTATATAATAATAGAATCGAATCTAATAATATATTATAGTAGTATATGATATATTATTACAGAATCCAATTGCTTAATAGGAAGGGTGAGACTGCAGATTTTCAAATTTTCAAAACCGGGCGAATATATTATTACATTTATATTGGACGTTGCATAAGATCTCCCAAGCAAGACAACTTTACATTTATATTAGTCGGTGCATTTCCTTTTAGAAATCGATAGCCGAAATATTTAGGCGGCCTTGACCGACGAGAAATTATTATTGTATGGTTGATGACCGGACAACTTTCGGTTTGTTTCCACCCATTCATTTCATTTTCGCAGCTGTTTCATATTCAACGGACACTATGCACGCTACCTTTGAAATTTGACCCAAAATTTATATGGAGCCTGGCTTTTTATTCTATCCTCGCATGCATAGCTCTGTTATATCTGTTATTCTCAAACCTGTACTTCAGCAATGCATCCAAAAATCTGCCCCCTGGACCCCGACCCCTGCCACTAATTGGAAACATTCTCCAGCTAGGCAAAAACCCTCATGAGTCCCTCTGCCAGCTGGCAAAGGTTCACGGCTCTTTAATGACTCTCCGTCTCGGCTTCAGAACCACCATCATCGCCTCCTCCCCTGCAATGGCAAAACAGGTCTTGAAAACGCAGGATCCCACCCTGTCAGCACGCACAGTCATCGACGCTGCTCCATGTCTCTCCACAGCGACCACTCTTTCATCTGGCGGGACTGCGTGCCATGCTGGCGCACTCTCAGACGCATCTGCACCACAGAGCTCTTCTCCCCGAAGCGCCTCGATGCCCTTCAGCATCTCCGGAGTGTTCTGATCAACACCATGATAAAAACTATCTACCGAGATTCATTGCAGGCATCTGGCGTGGACATCGGCCACATGGCGTTCTTAGCAAGTGTTAATTTATTGGGAAACATGATATTTTCTAAGAATATGTTCGACGGTGCCTCCGAAAACTCACGGAAGTTTAAGGATGCCATCACTACAACAATGGTGGTTAGCGCGGCGCCCAATTCGGTGGACTTTTTTCCCTTTCTCAGGATTTTAGACCCGCAGAGTGTGAGGCGCAAGTTAACCAAATGTATTCGGGTTATATTGGGGTTGTTTGACGAGTACATAAGAGGAGCGGCTGCAGACCCTGAGAAATGAGGCGAGCCAAAAAGATTTTCTTGATATTTTGCTGGAGAATAAAACAGAGACGGGAGAAAATTTTACGAAATTGGAGTTGACACACAAATTTTACGAAATTGGAGTTGACACACATTTTTTTTTGTAAGTACTTATTTTATTTTTTCTAACTTCTTTATTGTAATATATTTATAATCTATTTTTTAATTTAATGCAATATAAATATATAGATTGGTGAGTTTCTTTTATAATTTTCTTGATAATATAATAATTATGTTATTTTATTATTTCTGTCAATTTTAAAATAAATTATTTTTTAAAATAATTTTTTTTATTTTTTTAATTAGAGATTTAATTTTTTATTGGAGATTTTATTAAACATTATCAATAAGGTGAGCATATGATTAATATTCTCTTTATAAGGTAAGTCTGAGCCCTAATGAAATAGTAACTTCCATATATTTTAATGAGGCTATCGAAATAAAAAGTTTTTTATACTTTAAACTCAGTTGAAAAGCTTTATAGTATTTGTTTTGTAAAATCAATAACCCTATACCACAAGTTGTTGCGGGTCATAATTCCATTTCTTTAATAAAGTTGGGTGAAAAAGTTAATTTTTTTTGTTAAATGATTTCTACATTATATTTTTATGATTGATTCATATTTCTATAATTAATTCATTTCAAAAATTTTACTTTATTAAATCAATGATTTCAAAAAATTTAGAATTTTTATTGCAATTTAATTTTCATTTAGAATTTATTTAATTTAATAAAATTATTTGATTTTTATTTAAAAAGATTCATTTACAATATAAATATTTAATAATAAATAGTTTAATGTCAGGATACATATCCTATTAAGTTTAGAATATCACTCTATTATAAAACTCACTTTAGGTTTCTTTTTTCTCCTCTTACTTTTACCAATAATTCTATTTTGAATTAGAGATATTTTTCTTTTAAATCAATATAAATGAAAAAAATTGTAAATTTTAATAGAAAATCTATATTTATATTTATATTTGTTTTATATACTTTTATATTTTCTAATTTTTAATTGTTATTATTGAAACTTTATCAATTATATTATAATTTTTTCCTACCGGGAGTTTTCCTTAAATAATTTTTAAAATATGATGCTCCACCTCTTGTATATCATATTATTTTATATTTAATTTCTATACTTTTAAATTTAAATCTTGGCCACCTATTGTAATAGATTATATATAAATATGTTAAAAATTTAAATTTATAAAATTATATGTTGAAGGTTTAAAAATTTATGATCATGTGTTTATAAATTTAAGATCTTGGCCAAGCTAAGTTTAGATTTTTGAAGTTTACTTTAATTTTATTTACATATAAGTTTAATAATTATGGTTCTTCTTAATTTATTTGTAAGGTTTTTTTTAATATTATTTGTTTTAATATAATAAATATATTACATATTATTATAATAAAAATATGATTATCAATTGTTTTTTTTATTTATATAGTTGATTGGTTAAAAAATATTAATTCATATTTTTATTTTATTATCTTAAAGTATTTTGGAAGATATGATATTTATGGTTGATATTTTTGTAGGACTTGTTTGGTACAGGGACATATACGACTAGTACGATAATTGAATGGGCCATCGTTGAACTTATACACAACCCTGAGATAATGAAAAAGGTAAAGAAAGAATTGGATGAGTTTGTGGGACAAGAAATAATAGTGCAAGAAAGAGACATTGAAAACCTTATTTATCTTCATGCAGTACTAAAAGAAACCCTCCGTCTCCATCCTCTTGCACCCCTTCTAATCCAACATAAACCCAAAGCTCCTGTGAAATAAATGAATATGTTATACCCAAGGATGCCAAGGTGTTTTTAAATGTTTGGGCAATTGGAAGGGACCCAGTATCATGGAAGGACCCTGAAAGGTTCTTTCCAGATAGATTTTTAGAGTCAAAGGTGGACTATAAAGGACAAAATTTTGAACTAATTCCATTTGGATCGGGCAGGAGAATATGTCTAGGGTTATCTTTGGCCATCACGTGGTTCACATAGGGGTGGCCTCTCTTGTTCAATGCTTTGATTAGTCTCTTCCAAATGCACAAAGTCCAAAAATGTTAGATATGAGCGGAAAGTTTGGAATCACACTCCAAAAGGCAGAGCACTTAGTTGCAATATCCACATCATGCATGCCGAATCATATCTATAACTAATTTCTTATGAAATAATGCAATAAATAGTATATCTAAATATAAATGTTTGTAAAAGGGTGTGTGGCCTTTAAAAAAGACATATTTACCTTTAATAATAATAAAATATTAAAATGATTTGTGTGTATTTGCTTGTGTCAAATACAATTGTCTCCATGATAATTTAGAATATTAATAAGGATTTTCCAAAATTATTTATAGGGACCAATAATTTTAGAAATGATGTTAAAACTTTGCAGAAATGCGCTCAAAAATCTACAGCAGGACCCCTCTCCCTTGGTAGTTGCAATTTTGAAGGTAGTTTTCAAATGCTCCGTTCTTGCTCATACGGACTCCTTTTCCCACGATTTATTTTTTTTTATTATTTTTTTTTCTTTTGCTATTTTTTCATGCGCTATGCACTAGTGCAAACATTTTTTGATTTTGACTCTAAGATTTTTCATAAATACCAGATTTTCAATCGTGACATTGCACAGTTCTCATTTTGGAAACTTTAGAGGATCATAACTTTCACATAAGACCACATATCAAGATGATTATTTTTTTGAAAGTGCATGATTTTTTGAGTAGATCACACTGGTGCTATTTATTTCTCTGGATATTATGCCAAAGTTGTATTTTTAGCATATGCTCTTCATAAGGGTTTTGTAATGCATTGAAATCAAGACCACTTAGTATTTATTACTAGTGGTAGTTTTAAACACACTAATATAAAGTGACAAATCATATTTTTTTTGGAGGGGTTATTTGATTGAGAAATATTTGAGTTTTTTCAAAGCTTGTATATTCGATTGTCGAAGATGAAGGGTGAGGCCTGGGGTGGCAGGAGGCCAATTCCCCCTCACAAAGACCTCCTTTGGACTCCTCACTCCGTGCCGAGTCCAATGAGTGCTTGGAAAGCCACTTTATCTCTCAAAACAGGCATTTTTTAATGTTTTAGTGCTATTTTTTTGCAAAAACACTAGTTTATGGGAAATTGATTCTTTAATATCTTGCAAATGGTAGCTTGGATTCGGGTGCCATTTTTTATAAAAATGTTTGGATTTCAATTCTTCACAGTGTAGGCTTGTTATTTATTAAAAATGCACTAGTTTATAAAGTACCTAAAATTTGGGTCTCTTAAGATGCATTTTCAGTTGAGTCCGACGTCTTGTTTTCTTAAAGCCTTGCACTGATTGCTCTAAGACACATTCTCGACTGAGCCCAATGTATTTTGAACATGCACTTGCATATTTTGGGGGGGATAAACATTTTAGGGGGGTTTGATTTCTTTTTAGCACTTGTAATCTTTGCTTTCATTCTCCTTTCTATATAATTTCACAACTTGCAATCAACACAACTTCACCTAAATTTAGCTTAAAATAGATTATTTTCAACTTAAACCCCTAGCACCCTTCAACTATCATGAATGGAAGGTTAAAATGTCAATCATTCTTAGAAGCAAAAGGTTGTATAGGATCACCATGGGTACTGAAGTAGAACCTAACACTGATGCTGAAAAGGTCAAGCGGTACAATCGTAGTGATGAAGCCTATGGATTACTGAGCTTGTCTGTGTCTTCATAACTTCTCTTCCATTTAGAAACCTCTAAGACTCCCAAAGACATATGGGACACCCTAGAAACCTTATTTTGGAAGCTTGATGAGATGGGAGGTCATGAGCTCAAAAACAAACTCATAAGTCCAAGTCCTAGCAACTTTAACACCCTACAGGACTTCTTCACTAAGTTTAAGGCCCTTAGATTGTAATTGAAAGAATGTGGAATAGAGAAGAAACATGTTCAACTCATCTTTTCTATTGTCTCAAAGTTAGGTCCAAGCTATTCAGTCTTTGTCTCCACTTTCTATGCCATAAAAAGTGCCCTTGGCACTACATGGAAAATGCCTTCTTTGGATTCATTCACTGCCGACTTGACTAGGGAGCAAAATAAGCTAATTCAAATGGGCAAAATGAAGTCTACTCAACCCCAAGATTTGATAGCTGGAAATGGTAAGGATAAGACTTCAACAAAGGAGAAGAAATAGAACAAGGACCAAGAGAAGAAGAAAGAAAACAACAATCCTGCCAAAAATAACACTGAGTCTTCATCTTCTAATGCTAAACCTAAGAAAGAGAAGGTTAAGTGTGCCTATTGTAAAAAAATAGGGCATGATGAACACAAATGCATGAAAAAATAAATAGATCACCTAACTCATCTTCTAGAGAAGCAAAACATAGGTGTTCTTGAGTCCATCAAGCAGAATTCATCTACCCAAGATTCTACCAAGGCAAAAGGCAAGGGTAAGGACAAAGAAAAGGGCAAGGCCCTTGTAGCAATTGCAGCTTCTACAACATCATGGGTCATTGATTTAGGTGCTTCTCACCACATGGGATCTTCACTAGTTGAGTTTTCATCTTTAGAGCCTTATAGCATGACTTCAATTAGTTTGGGTGATGACACATTAGTTTCTATTACAGGGAGAGGCTTAATTGAAATGGAAGGAGTAAAATTCAATAATGTTCTAAGTGTTCCTTCTCTTTTAACCAATCTCCTATCAGTGTACCAAATCACTCACATTGGTTGGGGCATGAGAGTTGAGTTTTCACTAGATTCAGTGGCTATCAGGGATTTGCATAGTGATACTACAGTGGTAGTGGGTAGGGCAGATCAACAAGCAAGGTTATACACCTTCTCACATTTTGCACCTGATTTTTCTCCAATAGCATTGTTGACTCATTCAGATGGAGTTAGCAAATTATGGCATAAGCAGTTTGGCCACCTTAACTATCGCTACCTTGAGCAACTTTGCAAACATGACATGGTCATTGGCTTGCCTCGTGTCTAATTCTTAAAAAGTCTTTGTGAGGGGTGCTCCCTTGGGAAGTGTCTCGAAGTAAAATTTGACAAAGGAAAATCTTGGAGGGCTTCACAACCTTTAGAGTTAGTCCACAGTGATATATCGAGACCCTTTCCCAAACCATCTTTCACAAGGGCCAAGTACATCCTCACTTTTATTGATGATTTCTCTAGGTACACTTGGATATATTTTCTAGAACAAAAGATTAAAGTGTTTAAAACTTTTCTAGACTTCAAGGCTCTTGTTGAGAAACAAAGTGAGAAATCCATCAAGGTTCTTCAAACTAATAATGGAGGGGAGTATGTCAGCAACATGTTTGAGCATTTTTGCACCATAGAGGGGATTGATTTGCAACGCACAGTCACTTACAGTCCTTCACAGAATGAGGTTGCATAATGCATAAATAGGTTCTTGAAAGAGATGGGTAGCTATATGATTCACTCCAAATCCTTAGCACCACAGTATTGGGCCAAAGCCATCAATTGTGCTTGCTACATTCAAAATAAGGTTCCTCACAAAGCTTTGAAAGGGATAACACCCTTTGAAGCTTGGTATAAAAGAAAACTTGATGTTGAGAACCTTAGGGTTTTTAGATCCCCAGCCATGGCCCACATACTGAAGAAGAAACACAAAGCTATGAAACATCAGTCTAAGTCTTGCATCTTTTTAGGATATCTAGATGGTATTAGGATGTTAGAGTTGTTCATTGAGAGAAGTGTCCACTTTTAGGAGAGTCTTAGAGACTCAAAACTTGGCACTTATTCTCTCTCATTAAATCTACTTCTTCATGATGATTCCTCAGATTCAGATCAGTCATAGTAGGTTCCTGACCCAGAGACATCTTATTCTTCTTCGAGTTTAGATAGCGAGGATATTGATGTAGATTCATCCACCTCTAGTCAATCAGAGGATGAGGAGTTGGCACCTGACTTGCCCACTTTCGGGCCACTTTGGGCTAGACAGACACTTGAGAGTGCTGGCACTTGGGCAGGAGATCTCACAGATGACAGACGTATTAGGGGGGATTTTCAGAGAGATCCACATGCCTTCTTTTCTTTAGTTTCAGATCCATAGACTTTTTGAGAGGCATCGGGGGTACATGAATTGGATAGTGCTATGGAGAAAGAATATTCTTTCTTAATCAAAAATCACACTTGGGATTTGACTTCACTTTCTAAGTGAAGGAAGATGGTTTGATGTAGGTGGATATATCAGACCAAGTTTACAGTAAATGGGTCAGTTGATAAGTATAAGGCACGATTAGTCACCAAGGGTTTTTCATAGGTGGCAGGCATTAACTACTCAGAGACCTTTGCACCTATTGCAAAGATGACTTCTATCCAACTCAACTTGGCTATTGCCATAGAATATGGTTGGGATGTGCACTAGATGGATGTGAAGAGTGCCTTTCTTCACGGAGACCTTAGAGGAGGAGATCTATATGGAGCAGCTACCCAGATTTGTTCAAGATTCTTCCTTAATATGTAGACTTAGGAAATCTATCTATGGCCTCAAACAAGCCCCTTGAGCATGGTATGCCAAGATGGATTCCTTCCTTCTCATAGTGGGTTTCACTAGGTGCCATTCTAATCCTAATGTCTACTTTTTATGATAGGATGACTCGCTCTTGATTTTGATTCTTTATGTTGATGACCTTTTAATAACTAGGAATTCTTCATCAGCTATTGCAGTAATGAAGGCATCCCTCTAGGATAGATTTGACATGACAGACTTGGGGTTTTTTGTACTACTTCCTTGACATCGAGATCTCACAGTCAGATTCATGGATTTCTCTTACACAGCCTAAGTATGCTCTTGACTTATTAGCTTGGTTTCACATGGCTGATTGTAAGACATCTCTGACTCCCTTTCTATCAGGAGTCAAGTTTGAGGCTGATTGTTCTTCACCATTGGTTGATGCCACTCGATATCGACAACTTGTTGGTAGTCTCATCTACTTGACTCACACCAAGCATGACATATCATATACAGTGGGAATTGTCTCCATATTTATGCAGGAACCTCATGAGCGACATTGGAAAGTAGCTAAGAGGATCTTGTATTACATATAGGGTTCACATAGATACAGGATTCATCAGTTGGTCTAGCAACAAGCAGAATGCTATTTCTATATCATCCACAGAGGTAGAGTATAGGGGAGCTGTTAATGTAGCTACTGAGGCTATTTGGCTTTAGGGGATTCTTTTTGAGTTTGGCATTCCCAGCTAGTAGCCCACCATCATTTTTTGTGATAACTAGAGTACTATCTAGATTTGCAAGAATCTAATTCAGCACCAATGGACCAAGCACATAGAGATTCACATGCACTTCATTCAAGAGCTTATTCATAGTCAGGTCATTGACTTGATATTTTGCCAGTCTTCGGAGCAGGTTGCAGACATCTCCACCAAATGTTTCACCAAGAGCAAGTTAATTCATCTACGAGCTCTTTTTGGGGTACGGTCCACATCTATAGTAGCATCATCTTCGGGGGGCACTAGCTTCTTTATTTCTTTTTGTCTCTCTTTTGGGGGAGAGTTTTTTCCTACAGGTTTTCTCCTTTTCTCTATCTTATGAGAGATTGCATTTGTACATGGGTACCTCATCAGGCCTAATTACCGAGATCCATTTTATATTTCCACACTACCTACCTAAGTTGCGCTTATGGGGGGTGTTAGTGTAGGTTTTTATTTTTCCCTATTATTTAATTATAGAATATTATATATTTGTGCATACATGGAGTTTTCCTACATTTGTGGGATAGGCTAGCTTATGTGGAGATGTGTGTCATAGATGTGTCATAGGTGTCATAAGAATGTCATAAGTAACTCCTTTGACTAGTTATTCTGGGTATGGGAGTTACTTCTCTATTCTTAGCACCTTGTCACCAAATTTTGTGGAGGAGTTATAGTCTATTTTTGGGGTGCTTTGACCACCATTTGTGGAGGAGTTACTTACATACTCTCCTATATGTATTCTTCACTTTGGATCCTCAATACCTTCTCTATAATTATTTTATCTTCAAGAGTGTAACCATTTGTCTTAAGTCGATTGATTACACTCATTATCTTTGTGAAGAAGTCACTAATAAAATCATTTTACTTCATCATCAATGTCTTAAAGTCTCCTCTTAATAACTACAACTTGACAAGCTTTGCCTTATCCCTACCTTTATAGGTATTTTTCAAAATATTCTAAGATTGTTTAGAATGGACAACTACTATTATCCTTGGAAATTCTAAATGATCTAGTGCCATTTGAATGTCACTGAGTGCATTGTAATCCTTCTTCATATTCTATTTCAATGTATTCATTTATTCTTAGGATAGTGCATTGAAGGTTGTTTAGTCTAAAACCTCTTTATAACCTCCCTATACAATTTCCTATAGCTTTTGTGAGTAGAATAAGGTTTTCATCTTGTAGACACCTAAAAGTGGCTGCCAATAACCTCTGACAAAGCTTCAGACCAATTTCTAGAAAACATCATAATTTGGCCTAAAAACATTAAAACATGCTAAATGGTTCAAACTTGTCATATACAAGTATTGATTTAGGTGAAAGAATTCCTAAATAGAGCAATGCATTTTATGAGATTGTTAGTTATTTCCAAATCATTTCAAGTCAAAAATTTAAAAATGCAATTTAACACTCTAAACCACTAAATTTCTCTAATTCAGAAGCACATGACACGTGCATGTGTTATTTTGTGTCGACAACATCTTAAATGAGATATTAGTCTGTATGAAACTAACATTGATGTCTAATTACACTCTAGTCAAATTTTGACTTAATAATATGACATTTAGATCAGTTTCATTAATTTGTGCACCAATTTCTAAAGAATTGCACTAAAATTGTTTAATCTTGCACAGGCAAATTAAACCAAATTATGAGCTTAAATAAGAATTCCATAAAACTTATTGAATATTTCTTTATTGGAAATTAGTTTCTAATATATGCATCATCATGTGACATCATTTTTTGAGATTGTGTTCATAGGTCATAAATGCAATAAATATTTGATTGAGCCCTCCCATGCTTCATTAATGCCCCTTATTCACAAATCATAATGAGATTATTTACAGATTTTATTTACATAATTAGATTAACTCATGGCCACATATCTTCATTTTGAGATGGTCGGTCATGGTTGATCCAAGCCCATTTGAAAAAAACTATAAATATAAGGCCTCACACATAATTTTAATCTCTCTTAAGCTAAAATTACTATGCACAAATGATTTTAAATCTATTTTTATGTAGTGTTATTATGTCAAAATATTAAGTCAAGATTTACAAGCCAAAGCTACAAAGCCAATGATACCAAGAGGAGGTGGAGATAGCTAAATTATATTGATGAAGACCTTTGAAGGACAAACCAAGCAATCCAATGAACAAATCTTGTGGAGCAATCAAGGAAGGTGAGTAAAGTTTGTTATTTCTTGCATTCTAGTTGTGTCTTCATTAGGTTTATTCACCAATTCCCCCCTAATATCTAGGCTTATGGTGTTATTTTATTAGTACAATTTTGGATTTGATTTCATCTACTAACATGATACTAGTCTCACCTTATTGGATTCCTATGTTTACACATCTTAATATACCATACATCATAGTTAATCCATTCAAACATTGGAGGTTTCTACCATTAATTAGAAATAATGGATGCCATGGTAATAGTACCTAAAGACCTAAAGCTCTAATACCAATTGTTAGAAAAATAATGCAGGACTAGGTGAACAAAGGTACTATAAGAATGAATCTTTATATTAATCATGAAGATATAGGTATGGTATTGATACTGAAGCTTCGGGGATACACTGAAGCTATACTACAGTGTTGTAAATACACAAAAAACAAATGCTTAAAATAATAAAATAGGGGAGGGTAAATCTCAATCATAAAATCTTATAAATGCATATATTAAAAATGATTTAAGACTTATATTAAAAAGTGATAAACTATAGATAAACACATACAAATGTTGTTGTTCATAAAACTCTTACAAAAATTCTATAATGACCTTCTTTTTTAGATAATGCTGGATGTTCTGATTACTATTATCAAACAACATCCCTCTACCATAACTTATTATTTTTTCATTTTTATCTATATACTGTAGTCTACTATTATTTCATTCTTCTCTACCTATTGTGTCTCTTTCTCTCTAAGATACTCATATTGCCCTAAAACTCACTGCCTTATACCTTGTCTTCTTCTAAACATTGTTGCATTATGCTTTATCCTATTCAACATTCTATTTGTCTCTTATTTATTTTGTCTACTTGTTTCCTGACTCCTATAACTACAACCAACTCTTCCCTCCAAACTCAAAATGGTTTAAAAAATTTAAAATTCAAACTGCTAGAATTAATTATGTTGGTAACTATTACACAACTGCAAAGGTTGGATAGATAGGTGATATGATAAGAGTATATTATTTTAACACTGTATAGGGAAAATATTATTTCCTATTAATTTTTCACCAATTTATCCAAGTCCATCTATTCTAATTCCATCCTCTTAAACAATAGTACCGTGTAAAATATTATGGTTGGAAATTCACTTGATTGAAAGATGTTAAGGATTTTTCTATATGCCCTTATAAAAACTAAATAAGACTTGCACTGTTCAAATTATATAATGATAAAAAATATTCAACTAATTTGGATTCAAAGTACATTTCTGAGGAAACATAGATGTGAACACTAAATAATCAAATAATGATTGTAGGCTTACTAAAAATGTGACACTTTCATCTCCTCTGAATAAACAATTTTCTTAACCTTCATGAAAGTCATGTGATTCCCGACTGAGAGTTTACAAGTAGAAAACATAACTATGAACATGTGAAGGTATAAAGATAAAAACACAATGAAGTCAAAAGAACAAACTTGCTTCTATATTTAATAAAGAAAAACACACTAAAAGATAAATTGCAAATGAAAATAAAGATAAAAAATTAAAACTTAACTATTTACAAGGAATAGTTGGAAATAATAAGACTATACAAAATCATTAATAGGCTAAGAGAAGTACCTAGCTTTTTAGAATAATTAATTTTACTCATGAGGCTTGAATACATTCGGCAATGGTGACCAAGTAGGTGTAAGGAAAATGAACTCATAGTTACCATACATAGTAAGATAAACATGAATGAATAGATAAACAAAGTCTTCATATTTTATAATATTATCATTACAAGTTCTCCATTATTTTGTGATAAATTTTAGATAGTATTGGACTTATTCAATGTCATATTGAATGGATTCAAATGCATTTCTGTTAGATACAAAATCCAAATCATGGAGAAGTATGTTACTTCTCTCTTTTTGAGTTGGAACAACAATAAGAATATCTTCTAGAATGAATTAAATGTATATATATTATTTTCTAAATTAATTCCCATGGTGGTGACAAACTAATTTTTGAATGAATTATTGTAATCATATTCATCAATTTATTATATCTTGTCAAATTCCATTTACCTTAAAATGAATATTGGGCACTATTCCCCTTGTTTCATCTTCAAATTTTATTTGATTTCAATCGTAGCATGACTACAATATTCAATATGTGTAGGCTCAATTTCCTCATATTAGATCCTCCAAAATATCATTCTTTAATGTAACATGAAAAAGAAACACTAAGAAAATATTTTCATTAACTGTTGAGTCTTCTATTCTGAAATAAGAGGGATATTCCTATTTATATAAAATTGGTTCGATCAATTGTCCTTAGGATAAATCCATTTCACTTAGAAAAGTGTGGTTTGAGAAATCTTGTGAAATAGGTAGAACCATCTCTTATTTATATAGGGGGAAGTTGAATTCTTCATTATTTCTGATGAACAATCACTTGTTTTTCCCAATTATTCACTTTCTTCCATGATTATGAAACTAAAACAATCATATGAGACATGAAGTAAAATTTTCCTCTGTGCTTGATAAGGGTAGCTCCCTTGTATGATTTGGGATTATTTGGGTAATTTTGTCTACTTTTAAATATAACTTACATAAAAATAAAATATGGGAAAGGAAATATAAATTTTTAAGAATAAAGAATAATAAAAGAGACAACAAGATGATGGGAAACTTGTAACAATGTAAATACAAAGCTATACTATTATAACACAGTTCAAATGTAAAGGGACTGAAGAGTTTAACAATGGAAAATTTTATCCATATAAATTATGAGAAAGACATAATTCAAATATAATAATGAATACATCACCATAAATATTTCTATACATAAATTTATATGGAATGCCTATGTATTTTAGGCTATAAATAAATCCAAAGTCGCATTTCCTCCTTTTAGATAGGGTTCCACTCTACATCAAAATGTATTAGTTTAGAATCTTACTCTCATTCATGAAATTCATATCTTAAAAAAGGATAGATACAAGTTCATATGAAATAAAAAATTTATTTTGATAAATAGATTGCATACATTTGACACAAAATATGTTCACCAATATTTACATCACAATAGACTATATTATAAATGTTTTTATATATAATAAAAGGAATTGTGAATGATTAATGAGTAACTTAAACTATGAATACCAAATTATTTTTTACATTAAAAGAGAATATACACTTTTAAAAAAACATATACTTTCCTTGTCTACATTTTATATTCACAATTATGCAAAAGATTACATGTACACAAAGTTAGAATTTTGTATTTCCTCCTGGTCTTGCCCCAAGAAAAAGCCTCTCATTTGATCCAAGAGAAAACAACCCCATAAAAATTACAATTTTTTATTTTTATATGCCTTTGAGATAATTATTTATCTACTTTCTGGCTCTAGCTCAAGGCACAACTTGACTGAGATTAATCTTGAGTTTACACCTTGAGTTTTCAAGATCTATGACTTAAGACTTTACTTAAGTTAGCCCACTTTTTAATTTTTTTATTTTGGTATATTAATCAAATATATTTAGATCATTTTCCCACATTTTTTCAACATAAACTCACACACAAAATGTTAAAGAGGTGTAGTAGCTAAGGGTCACAATAAACCAAACTTATCTAGCGTATCTCTAAGAAATATAGACTAGTTATCAAAGATAAAAAGGCAAATTAATTACTTCTATGCATGTTACCTTAAATCTATCTCCAATAAAAAATACTACATTATTGGTATGAAATATTCTATAAAATATGGTGTCCTAAATTTCACCTAATATGTTTTAACATGCACTCATCTACATGACAACACTGTATAGATTACATAAATATAATCAATAGGAGTTCAAACTTCTAAATATTATATTGGCTCTATTAAATGAGGGTTTTCCATTATAAAAATAGAATAAATAACTCATCTATTAGTAGGTATTATCTAACCACCACCATGATGTAAGGGCTTTGGTGTTATTGATGTAGAAAATGAGGCTAAACTTACGGAGTTCATAAATTTTTATCTGTAGATATGTTTCAGCCCTTCTTCATACCAAAATGACTACCTCAAAATTTTTGGCGTAGATATAAATTTCCCTATCTGATTAAGGACATTTTAGATATTTTTTGGAGGCTATATATGACCAATTCAACATCTAAAAATGTAGTTTAATTTTTTTTTTTGTTTTTTCTATTTTCAAATATTATTTAATTTTGAAACTAGGAATAAACTTCAGTTAAAATTTGTTTGATAGGTTAAATTTAGTGTTTAGTTTATTTTTGGATATTTTTAAATCTCTGTGTACTTGCATGTGAAACGTAATAAAAATAATAGCTACTAAAAAAAGTAGGCTGAGTTTATTTTTGGCAATACATTTCTCGTGAAGAAGGATCATAGGAGTTGATCTAAAATGTCGAGGAAAAAATTCTTTACATGATTATTTCCAAAAGAAAATATTATCAAAGAATGGACTATGGAAGCATTAAATCTATTATTTTTAGATTTTCAAATTTTGCATGTCAACTATAATTCTGAGTTGAGGCTTATTTGTGCACAATTTGTAATTATTTCAATCATTTAATATGAATCAATAAAGGTTAATATTTTAGAAACTATGGCTATTGCTATTTTTTTCCTTGATAGCATTTGTGTTGAGTATTTGGTATTAGAGTAAGTTCAAATCTTGGAGGTGTGAGAGATGGTGAGAGCATGAAAATGACTCAGACTATGCAGGATCTATAGAGGCAAGTAGGATAATTAACCAAGATTTTTATGAACCAAAGACAAAGAAGAGTAGAAGATGATGTAGAGGATGACACAAATCATGAAGAAGAAATTCCAAAATAGGAGGAGAAACATGAATAACTACTATGAATAAAAGATAGGATGGTTAGATATTTATAAAGAAGGAATGAATATGAAGATGGTGGTGATGCATGGATGTGAATGAATATTTTTTGAACAAGATGTAATTTAGGAGGTAAGATATGTAAAGTAATTGTAGATGGTGGTAGTTATGAAAATATCGTTTCTAAAGACATGATTGAGAAATTAGGTTTGCAACGTCAAAACATCCTAATCCTTATCATACTTCATGGTTTAAGAAAGGGAATGAAGTTAAAATAAATAAAAAGTGCTTAATCAATTTTTCTATAGGTAAAACTTAAAAGGATGAAATATGGTGTGATGTTATACCAATGGATGCATGCCATGTGTTATTGGGAAGGCCATGATAGTTTGATATAAAATCAAGTCATTATGGATCAAATAACACATATAGTTGATGAAAAGGTGGTATGAAGGTATTTTTGTTACATCCTAAATAAGAGGGGTAGGCTGAAAATATGTTGATCGTAAAAAGATTTATCAAATATATGAGGATGAAAGGTTACTAAATTATGTATTAGTAGCAAATAAAAAAGACACATAAATGGTACAAATACTAGTATAATTCCTAATAGTGTTGAGATGCGGATGCTATAGTTGAATAGTTACTAGATGGTTTAACTCTAAAAAGAGATATTCAACATCATATTGATTTGATTCTATAATCTGCTCCACCCAATCAAACAACTTATAGGATTATTTCCATAGAACATGGAGAGTTGAATTTTTAAAAAAACTAAATTGGTAAGGAAGGGTGTAGTAAGGGAGAACATGAGTCCTTGTGTAACACCAACATTCCTAACTCCAAATAGAGATGGAGGGTCGATGATGTGTGTGTATAATAGAAAAATCAATAAAATTACAATCAAGTATAGATTTTCTATACATTTTTTAGATGATATGATGGATTTTTTTCAGGAGCAAAACTTTTTATCAAGATTGATATAAGGAGTGATTACAATCATATTCAAATTTGTGAAAGAGATGAGTGGAAAATAACATTCAAGACTAGGGATGGATTATATAAGTGGATGGTGATGCCATTTGGGTTATCTAATGCACCTAGAACATTTATAAGGGTCATGAACACAGTGCTAGGATAATACAAAGATAAGTTTATGGTGTTTTATTTTAATTATATTTTGATATTTATTAAGACCAAAGAAGAGAACATATAACATTTGAGAATGATATTTGAGTTAAGAATGGAGAAGCTCTATAAAAATTTGAATTGATGCAAGATTATACAAAATAGTTTGGTATTTTTGGGATTTATAGTTTTATAAGATGTTATAAGAATGGATGAAGAAAAGTAAAGGTAATTTTTGAGTGGCCTATTCCAAAGAACATGATAGAGGTAAGAAGTTGTCATGGTTTTAGTAGTCTTGTTTCACCAATAAAGAAGTGTATGAGGGGAAAATAATCTACATGTATAAGGTGGAAAAAAATCTTTGAGTTGTTGAAAAATAAAATTACAGAAAAACATATTTTAGCATTACTAGATTTTAAAAAAGTCTTTGACGGTGATTGTGATGCTTCATTTATTGGAATTGGTGTTGTGTTGAGTTAAGAAAGAAACTCAATAGCATATTTCAGTGAGAAATTGAATGAGGTAAGAACAAATTATTCTATATATGGTGTTGAATTTTATGCCATTTTATAAGTATTAAGACATTGGAGGCATTGCCTAGTGCTAAAAGAGTTTATCCTATCTACTAATCATGAGACTTTGAAGCATGTGAACACTCAAAATAAGTTAATTAGTAGGAACACAAAGTGAGTGTCTTTCTTTTAGGGTTATAATTTTGTGTTTAATAATAAATTAAGAAAATATAATCATGTAGCTAGTGTTTTCAGTAGATGAGTGGGATTGATAACTACTATGGTCAGTGAAGTAGTTAGATTTGAATATAATAAGGAAATCTATGATACTGATCCAGAACTTGAAAAGATAGTTGAACAATGAAAGAATCTATTAACAAGTGAGACAAGTATTTTTTATGATGATTATCTTATGTACGATTTATATTTTTAAATGGAAACAATTATGTATTCCAATTGGGTCTATAAGAGAAAAACATATAAGAGAATTACATTATAGTGGTTTGGATAGACATTTTAGTGAGACAGATACAATAGATTTGGTGGATGAGAAGTATTTTTGGCCAAATAATAATATATATGTGACAAGATACGTTTCTAGGTGAAGGATATGTCAGGTGGTAAAAGGATAAGCACAAAATATAGCATTATACATGCCATTACTAGTTCCAAGAAGATCATGGACAAATTTGAGTATGGATTTTGTATCATGATTACAAAACACATAGAAAAGTAATGATTTAATTTTTGTTGTTGTAGACATGTTTTCTGAGATATTTCATTATATTACATGCAAGAAAACCAATGATGCCAATAGAGTAGCAGAATTATTTTTTTAAGGATATTGTGAGATTGCATGATGTTTTAAAAACAATTAGATCATATAGCCACATAAAATTTATAAGTCATTTATAGAGGAATTTAGGGAAGAAGATGTGGAATAAGATATAATTCAGTAGTGCATACCACCCACAAATATATGGATAGAAATAAGTTGTAAATAGGAGCTTGGGAAATTTATTGAGATGGATAGTTGGAAAGAAGCCTAAGCAATGGGACTTGGATTTACTACAACCTGAATTTGAATATATATAATAGTTTAGTGAATAGATCAATAGGAATATCAAAATTTGAGATTGTTTATAGGAGAGATACTATAAGTGTTTTAGATTTGGTATAGTTACCAAATGTAGAATGAGTTAGTGATGATGTAGAACCATTTACAAAACATATATAGTAGTTACAATAAAAAGTAAGAAAAATGTTGTAGGAAAGTAATAAGAAGTTTAAAGCAACAAAAAATTTCAAAAGAAGGTAAAAAAATATTATAATAAGGAGATGTAATGATAGTATACTTTAGTAAAAAGATATTTTTGAAAGGCACATATAAAATTTTGAAATACAAGAAAATTGAACCATACATAATTGTGAATAAAATCAATGATAATGCTTATGAGGTGAGTTTACCACATAATTTTGATATCTCTCCAATTTTTAATCTTTCAAATTTATATAATTGTTTATGGATAAAGTGGTGAAGCTGGAGAAGATGAAGAAGTAGATTATAAGTAATAGGTACCAAAGAAGAGGAAAGAAAAGATAGTGTAGGTTCTGGATAAGAAGACAGTAAACACAAGGCAAATAAGTTATGATAGGTATTTGGTCTAGTGGAAAAGATTAAAGTAGGAAGACAATAATTAAATTACAGAATAGGAGCTAAATAAAATTGATAAGAACAAATGAAAACAATACACCCAGATTAACTTGAAGGAGCTGAGTTGTTTTAAACCAGAGAAGAATGATGCTAAAAATGAGGCCAAATTTTTAGAGGCCATCAATTTTGATCTGTAGCTTTGTTTGAGCCCTTATTCATGCCAAAAATACCATATAAAAATATTGGTGTAGCATACCTCTCCCTATCTAATTATGGATATTTTTGATATTTTTTAGAGGTCATACATGATTATCTAAGGGTCGAAAAATGTAGCTTAATATTTTTTCAGATTTATTCTATTTTTAGAAATAGTATATTTTTGTAAACAAATGTGAAATTTAGTTGAAATTCATTATATAGGTTAATTTTAGTGTTTAGTTTATTTTTGGACATATTTAGAGTTACACGCATTTTCATGTAAAAATTAATAAAAATAACAAGGCGAGTTTTATTATTTTTTAGAGTTTAATATTTTGCATGGCAACTCCAATTATGAGTTGAGGCTTATTTATTCATAGTTTTTAATTATTCTAAGCATTCAATAAGAATAAATACATGTTATTGTTTTATAAGGTATGTCTATTGATATTTTATTGTCTTAATAGTATTCAGGTTCATTATCTATTGTTTTCTCATAAATTTTGAACATGACATTATGAATGTGGTCATCATAAAGTGGTACCTTTCAATCACCCCACTAAAATCCTTGCACAATTACATCCTTAATAAAATTTAACAAGATTATGTCTACTTCAATTGGAAGTTTGTTATCTAAAATTATATTTGGACCCTACCTATCTTGTCCAAATGTCCATATCGAATGAGCACACCACTATCTATAACCTCTACCAGAAATTTCTCAAGCAAAACCATAAGAATTATAATATAACATTTCTTTTTAGATTTTTTTCAAAACATTTCATTGAATATGGTTCCACTACAGTTACACAATATAAAGTTATAGGATCAACCACCTTTTTTTTTCTTCTGAATAAAGTTCTCTTAGTTTTTCACAATATAATCCAACTAGATCTCTCTAGTACTCAATATAATATGTTTCCCTAATTATTCCCCATTTTTTATGGAAAATGGATAACTATTATTAATCTTAAAAAGTCCTTCTACCATATTTATCAATTCACTTGGATTCAAAGGTTCAATTACTAGTTTGACAATTGAGAATGTATTAAATTGTAAAGGATAGAAAATAAAAACATCTTCATCAAGATACTCATCTTAGAGTTTTGTTGTCTTTATAATTGATTCATCCACTTCATTTATCATAACATAACACCCAAAAAATGATTTTCTTATAGGAATTAGATATCAAGCCTAACATATTAGTATTAATATTTCCACTCATGATAATATATGAGATCACATCTCGTTGAGACATTCTATCAAATAGTCCACCTACCTTCTATGTGTTTTCATAAACAATTAATTTATGGGAATGATAATTTCCTTTGATCATAATATGGTTTGTAATAACAATTGGGACTTTAAGTATATTTGATGATGATGGCAAATATAGAAAGGTTTGGCAAAAGCACCCGAAGAGAGCTTCTTCTTCACGTTGTAAAAATTCCTCTAATGAAAATGATTGGGGACATATATCCACTAAAATTGATATAATTTGACATGAGGATATGTGAATTTTATGTAGATTGATATCTTGACAAATAAATTCAACAAATAATTGATAATATTGAGAAGCCTACCAACTCTCTCTAGGATTAAAGATTTAATTTGGAATTGTAAAATATGCAATGAAATGCTAGATTTGTAAATAAGCCTTGAGATATCTACTTTAAACCTATTTTGTTAAACTCTTTATGTTTGTGTAGTGGCCTGTGGGATTTTAAATTGAATTTTACATTGTAAAATGTATTATTGGAATACATTCATGGAAAACTAGCTTGAGAAAACCACAAAACTTGTTTGATATATTTTGAGATCAACCTATATCTTCCTATATTTTTTGTAATATGGTTCCAAAAATCAAACCAACATGGGAAACCCATGAGATCTAATTAATGTTTTCATGGTAAATGGACTTGTTTTGCATAATTATTGTACAAAATATGTTAGCATCTGAATTTATCTTGAGCATTTAGAACCTAAAAAGTTTATGATAAGTGGAATGAGACCAATAAGTAAATCATTCTCTTTGAAAGCTACACTATCTTTGATTATCTAATTAAGAATTTGAAACACATAATTTATAACATGAATCTTAGCTACTTCAATCATTCCCATCAGTAAGATTAGCCTATGTTGGATATAAAATATTATTTTTTTGGTCAAGACAATTCAAAAAAATTATAGACAATAGAAAAATGCACATGACAGTTCTAGTTGTCGAAACACCTTAGGACCCCTGAGTATACCCTGAGTTTAGTTGACAACCTAGTTATCTATCTCATCAAATTACTAACTTAACATTTAACCAAACCTTTTTAACCCCCAACTTGACCAATTTAATTTTGGTACTCGACTATCGAAAGTCAGCCCAATTATCGATGGTTAGCCTAACTATTGATGGTTAGGTCTCCTCACCTTCTCATCTACCAACCCATCGAACCATCCCAACACTAATAGAAATATAAATACAAACATGATTGTTTTAAAATCTACTCCACATCCAACCATCAACCAGCCAAATTAAACCAATTCTTCCAACCCATCAAACCAACAAACTCACAAATAAAACTAAACCACTCTAAGGAAATATACTACCATAGGGGAATAATATGATTTAGTTTTAGATAAACTACTTAAATCTAACCTCATCTAACTTCCACCTATCAAACCACCCCAACAATTTGATGCTTCTTCCCCTACACTTGGATGGTACAATGAAAATGATCTATGTGCCTTCCATCGCGTCATTAGACATTATGTGAGTAGGTGCAATACCTTTGAATCTATTATCCAAAACATGATTGACAAAGGTAAACTTGCATTAGATAATCTCAATACACCCCTAAACCAATCATTAGACATATTCTAGAAACCTTTCCCTAACCATGTACCTTCTACCAACCATGACAATAGCCAACCATGATCATCTCATGATCATGAGGCACACCTGGTTAATGTTCTTACCATTAAAAATATTTTTTAAGAAACCATTACCTTAACTACCTCTTATTGCACCTCACTTATTGAAATGGTGGAATCTTCTAATATTCCTATGGACAACCAAACAATGGAAGAAACCCCCTATCTTTCAATTGAAGAAACCATTATCCCAACCATATCTCCTTTGATATAAATACCAAAGGAGGAAAACATTACATCAACAACTTCTTCCTCAAATCCCATTTTGATAGTAGTGGAATCACTACTATTTCCTTTGGACATCCAAACAAAGGAAGAAATCACCTCCCTTTCCCTATCTAAATAAACCACACCCTCCTTACCCACCATATAACCAACCACTCCTTTGGAAACCACCCCAAAGGAAGAGATCATCTCCTCTATTCTTTCCCTAGAAACACCATCTCCGTCAACCATCAAACCTTTCAACCAAGTCAAGGTGAATAAACTATTCGCTCATCTCAACCTATGGGTTTAATATTTGAAACCAATAACCAAGGAATCAAACCTACCTATAAATATTTTTCTAGACTAGTTTAAAATATAGATTTTACTTCTCAACGCAATTTAGATAGAGCCACCTTTTGGCATCATTTTGGGATACTTTACCAAAATAAACAAGAACCTTTAACCTCACTTACATCTACCCTAAAACCCATCATTACCTAAACTTCATCTTTAGATACTTCTTCCTCCAAAACCATAGGGAAACCATCAAACCCACCTCAATCTAAAATTGTCAAATCACCCCACACTTCTTTGACCAAACCCATCAAGAATATAGGAATAATTCCTACCCCTATTTTGGCTCATCCCTATTTTAATTTAGACTTAACCCCATCAATTCCATGAAAGAAACCTTTGTCTAAACCTATCAAAAGAGTGGAACCACCCACACCATCCAGAACTAGACCCATACCACCCCCTTCTCTTTTACCTTTAATTTTAGGACCCCATCCATATACTATTCCCATTTCCTATTAATTATATAGTAAACCTTCTCATTTCACTCTAGCTACACCTACCTTCACCAAAACAACAAAATCCACATCATTCTTAACTAACCTAGCTACCTCTACCTTCTCATCTATCACTAAACCTTCACCCTCTAGGTCTAAATCCTCTACCAAATAAACCAAGTAATCCAAAATGAAACAACCAATAAAAAACATCCCACCACCTCCAATATCTATGGTAAAGCCTACTCCAAAGAAGGCTCCCACTTTTAAAACCAAAAACAAAACCCTCAACACCTTTGGTCGAATCTTATTCATCCATTCTACAAAGGTTGTTTTGAACCTCTTCTATAATCTTACCACCCATCAAACCTTTTGTCCTTTCACATCTAAAACCAACATGGTTTAATGATAATTTATTTTTCCTATACCATAGGACACTAGGACATGATATAGAGAACTACAAATCTCTCTAAATGCTTGTCCATAGCCTATGGAATGAGGATGATTTGTTATCAGATGAACCTCCCTTGAGCCCATTATCAACCCAACTACCAACAAAAACCATCCAACATTTACCTACTCCCCCATTCTCACAAAATAATGAGGAAGAACCAAAGCAACAATCCAAACAACACTTCCTCTTATCCACACTATTCATATGGTTACCCAATCTCAGTCCCAACAAAAAGATAAGGGAAAAGCTAAAGTGTCTATACCATGGATCTACCCTTCAGTCTCTCAACCTTCCAATAGAACTAAAAAACTTCACCATTACCTAAACCTAAAGTATCCATCTTAGGTGTATCTCATTACCCCCATTCCTAATCCTTTAAGTGTGTAGTGTTGAAATAACTTCACCAAATTCTAGTGAAGATGAACTTATATGAATTAATCAACACCTCACCACCTCACCATCAAAAATTTATTGAGATTTTATAATCCATCGAGGTTCAAAATGAATATCCTTAACACCTTGAAGCCTGTTTTGAATCCCTTTAACTTTCCACCCTAGTCACCTTTAAGAATTTGAAAATACCTTCTATGCATCTTGAGGATCCCGATCCTCCCCTCTTTATCATAACATATATCAACCAAACCCATATCAAGAGGGTGATGACTGATGGAGGTTCTAGTATAAACATTATCTCCTCCCATGCCTATGACCAATATGACATTCCCAAGAACATCATACCTAAACCTACAATAATTCTTCTCTCTTTAAATGACACCATGACCACTACCTTGGGAACAATTATTCTTCATATTTGTTTGGGACCTCAAACCATTACATAACTCTTTTACATTATAGAGGATGAGTTCTAATACAATGTTTTACTTGGATGCCCTTGGATCCATGCCATGAATTGTGTCCCTTCCACCCTCCATTTCTACATAAAATTTGAGCATGAAGGTCATGTTATCACCATACTATATAACCTTAGTCCCTTTTCATCTTGTAATATGATGTACCAACCTAATGATTTTATTCTTCCTCGACCATCCACCTCACCACCAACTACTAACAACTCCACCCCTATAGTTGATGAAGATTTGACAAGCTCATCCATCCCTTATTCATAGATTCCCATAGATAACCCCTTGAAACCAAAATTCTAATCTCTCTCACTTGGAGAATATTGTCTTTTAACCTTAGATTCTTTCCCTACTCCTCAAGAGTATGGGAACCTCACCCATGATCATAGTTATGACCCTAACATTAGAACCATCATCACTTTTAGGCCACCCAATCATTGAACCAACTTCATCTATGGGGGACTCAACCATCCACTTATTTTTACCACTACTATGCCTAATATCTAACCATTCACCTCTGACTTCTCATATCTCAACAAACCTAAATTTTCCAATGCTTACCTTTATAGGTGTGCTTAGAAGGGGTTTGGCCTTAGCCTTTATGAATAGGGACCTCACAAGCTACCCATAATAAAAACTCAAAAACCTCATGAGTTATTTGGCCTTAGTTTCATACCACCAAAAGAACCCACCTCACCAAAACCCATCACCACCATCGATAAGGATGTCCCATCCTCACCAACCCCATCTCTCTTAAAGTTTGAGAATTTTGATATCATCCCACCAAACATTTCTTTATCAATACCATATGTCTGGGCCCCCTGACCTATAAAAAGGGTGATCGAACTAAAACCCTTCCTCTCATCCATCTTAAAATGGTATAAAAGTATTATCCAACCATCACCACCATCTAACATTAGGATGATGATTCCATTCTCACCTACCTCGATGTGGGGGACTCTTCTATCCATAAATATCTTCCTCCTGAGAACCAAACAATGTTAAATAAATCTATCATTGATGTTAACTTAGGTACTCAGGATAACCCTTACATCATCAAGATTGAACAATCTTTGAATCCCATAGAACAAAAGGATTACCCTTCCTCCTTTAGGACCACAACATAGAATTTACATGGTCTTATAAGGATATGCCTAGGGTTGACCCTTCTATCACTCTCCATAACATTGTCACTCATCCCAATGATAATCCTGTCATAAAAAAGCTTTGCAAGATGTACCTTTTCATCACCCTCCTTGTAAAAGAGGAGCTTCAACACTTCCTATCTGTGGACTTCATCCAACCCATTGATTATCCACAATGGGTTTCTAACATATTTCCCATTACTAAACCTATAGGGATACTTCACCTTTGTATCAACTTTTATGACCTCAACCTCACTTGCCTAAAGGATGAATTTCCTTTGCTTAGTATTGACCAACTTGTTAATCTTATAGCTAGCCACGTGATATTATCTCTCGTGGATGGTTTCTCAAGATACAATTAGATCTTCATTACTCCCAAATATCATCAAAAAAATTCATTTATCACTCCATGGGGAACCTTCTATTACAGAGTCATGCCTTTTGGTCTGAAAAACATTAGTGCAACCTAATAGCAAATTATGACCTACATCTTCCATGACCTCCTCCATAAAATCGTAGAGGTCTATATAGGCTATCTCCTTGGAAAATCCAAATATCACAAGGATCATCTATATTCATCAAAATCATTTTTGAGTACCTCATCCATTTCCATATTTACCTTAACCCCAAGAAATGTATTTTTGGGGTCCTTTTTGGAAAGATTCTTGGCTTCATTATCTCTCTTTAAGGAATCAAGGTAGATCCTAGAAAAGTTAGATCAATCCTTGAAATTAAAATTCCAAACCACCTTAAGAAACTTTATAGCTTGTAGGGGAAACTCCAATCAATTTGAAATTTCATCTCTTAATTATTTGATAGATGTCAACCTTTTCACCATCTCCTTAAGAAAGACACCTCCTTTATGTGGACCAAATATTGTCAACAAGCCTTTCATTCACTTAAAGAATACCTTATTTCTCTACCTATTTTAACCCCTCCTAAAGAGGATCAACCCTTCTACCTTTACATCTCCACCACTGACCATTCCCTAAGGGCAATGCTTGTTTACTATGATTAACAAAAAAAAGAGTAAGATATCTACTAAATAAGTTGAAAGCTTATAGAGTATGAGAATTGATACTCTCACCCCAATAAAATTTTCCTCACGCTCGTATTCATAGCTTCCATACTTTTTTATTACCTTCTAAATCATAAAACCTATGTCATTACTAACACTTATCCAATCAAGTACATGCACTCCAAACCATACCAAAACTAGCATATGGATAAGTGGCTCATGATTTTATCTAAGTTTGATCTTGAGTTCCTTCAAAAAAATTCAATTAAAGGGAAATTTATTTCTAATAAATTGGATAAAGCTCCTCTACCAAATAACCAACTGCTTCCTCTTGCATTTCTAGATGAATCCATCATAACTCTTTCTCAGGAGGACCTCACCTATTAAATGACCATGTTATTTGATGGCTCCAAATGATAACATGGTGGGGGTGCCATATTTATTCTCATTTCCATTGATGGTGAACCTCTTACCCTCTCCTTCAAACATGACTTTGAATGCACTAACAATGTGGCTAAGTATGAATCCCTAGTCATAGGTCTCCAAACTGCACTAGCCTTGGGAGTCAAGATAATCAACATCTTTGGTGATTCCAAACTTGTAATCAACTAGGTCAACAGATATTAAAAATGTAAGAATGATGTTACTAAAGTAAATAAAAATCATAGACGTACTCTTAGTTTCATTGGATCATTAACTTATCTAGTCAGTTTCATGATCAACTAACAAGTTCACAAATATAATGGCCTCCCTTGCTTCTCAAACCCCATACCAACCTCCTGTTTATAAAATATTTGTTACCATTCATCACTTTATCAACCCATCTTGTATCCATTCTAACCATGCTACCATTTTTTACGTGGAAGTATCTCCATCAAACATATGGTATTAACAAACTTTTGATTACCTCAACCTCAACATTGTTCCTCCCAACCTCTCTATAAATGCCCAAAGAACTTTTATTTAGAGTACCTCTCATTACACCATACTAGGGGGAATAATCTACAATTTTGGCTTTGATGCCATCTTTCTCTATTTCCCTTGCAGTCATGAAGCTTCCCATGTCATCAAGGAAACACATGATGGAATCTATAGGGGACACTTTAGTGGTTTAGCTATTGCTAACTGCATCCTTCACCTTGGATAATATTAGACCACCCTTAACCAAGACTATTGTGATTATTTAAATAATTGATTCTAATGTCAGCATCATGCTAATTTACATCACACACCTAGTCATGGCCTCCAAGTATCAAAAGACTTTTGGCCATTCTCATAATGGGGCTTGGACCTTATTAGGGAAATCAATCATCATTCATCACAATGTCATAAATCCATCACTACTACAAATAAATATTTTATGAAGTGGGTGAAATCCATTCCTCTCATCTCAACCAAAGATGAGAAATTATCAAATTCATCAACCTTCACATCATCTGTCATTTCAATGTTCCCCATAGGATTACTGATAATGATAAATATTTCAAAAACAAGAAAGTCCAAGGTATTTATGATGCATTTAGCATCAAGTTAATATTTTCCTTGCCTCACCATCCACATGAAAATGGATAGGTAGAAGCTTCTAATAAAATCCTTATCAAAATGTTGACCAAAGTTTTTAGTGCTTTAGGTCAGGATTTGCACTTGCACATCCTTTTCACTTTATGGGCCTATCGCACTAGCATTCAAACCTCTATGGGTGATACCCATTTTGTCTCTAGTATTTAGAGTATAGGAATTTTTACCTCTCAAGGTTTAGATTCCCTCTCTTCTCATATCTTTTTAAGAGATTATTTTTTATAGAAACTATCATCAAGAGTGACTAGCATGACTGACCTACTTGACAAACATCATCGTGTAGAGCTTAATGATCTTCATGTTTACCAAAAATGAATCGATTGTGCCTATGAAAAATAACTAATTGAATGATAATTTAATATTGGAGACCTTGTCCTTATGGAAAATTAGTATGTCACCAACATGGAGAAAATTAAAAGAGGAAAATTTACTTTCAATTAGATTGGACCCTACATCATTGCCCATACGTATGGATTAGGAACTTACTATTTATCCTCTTTCAAAGGAAAACTATAACTTGAGCCTCTCAATACTTCACATCTACATCCTTTCTTTTGTTAAAGAAGGATCAAACTCACCTTACTATCTAACTTAAGCTCGTCCTTTGATTTAAAATATTCTCACCTTCATCTACCTATCCCTCTCCCTTTGAACACAATCAATTACAATGTATAACCATGTGATTAACCATCATAGTTATATCCAAATCCTAAATATAGGTACCACATCTCTACCCATGGTATGGTTCTCATAGATACTTTTCATCTCTAACGAGATGAAATCCCAAGGTCATTGTTCCTCAAACCAGTACTTTCATCTACCATTAACCTCTTTATGCTAAATGTTTTCCCTCATAAAGGTAAACCTCTAAGCCTAATTATACTTTTCCATGTCTAATAACCTTGAAAGAAAAAATATATCATTTGGGTCCTATTTCTCTAGAATAGAAGATTGATCCCTCAAAGGACAACTACCTAAAATCTTCTAAATTTCTTAAAAAGATAGACTACTCCCTCTAAAGACAGCTACCAAATAAACAAATTCAAAACTTAGACCACTCCCTTGAAGGATGGCTAGGTTAAATTTGTCAAAGCAATCATTTGAAGCTTCCCACATTGATCACTTTCACAACCTAAACATAAGCAAGCAAAATACCCACTATCAAAAATCAAAATTAGCTATCCCAAGAAAGCTGTAATCAGCTTTTATATCTAGCATTAGTAGACTTACCACATCAATCAATCTACACCTAGGATTGAGACATGGATTTGTCTACTATGGTTCTTAGGTCACCTATATAAGGGGAAAACTAACCCACATAAGGTTACCTTACCTATCCACCCATTTACCTTTCACTTACTACCTATCTTCCCTTTATACCATATTTTAATTAAGGGATTATGATCTTACTTGACAAAATGTGATCAAGACACCTTTTTATCAACCAAAGCATGCTAACACAAAGCATTCGAAAGGATTAGTTTCCTTAAGCCAATCTAACTTTAGGTTTTTGTCTTATCCTTACTAATAAAAGGACATCATGTTTCTTTTCTTATCTTTCATTATTGGTTCATGTAGAAATACAACTCATAATTATCATCTCTTTTTCCTATATTTAGTTTATTGTTATAACTTAATTTATGTATTTACATCACATCCTTAACCATAATCACATTGCATCTCCATGATCATGAACAACAAACATCAATGATGAACAAAAAATTATGAACTATATCCATGAACATAGAACATATATCTACCTATGATAAAAACATAATGAATCACATCCTACATCATCTCTAATACCATCCTATCCATTTACCATAACATCACAATAATTAATATTATAACATCACATGATAAAAACCACATCAGCATAACCATAAAACATCCAAATACATACATCACCATAATCATCATAATTATAAACCATATTCTTAACATTACATGCCTAAGCTATTATTTTCACATTTCATAAAACATGCCCATAAACATAAACCACATCACGAACAATAAATCACATCTATATAACCATCAACATCATAAATCAATCAACCATAATCATGAAACATAATCAATAACATACATCATTTCCATACATCAAAATCATCAATATATACATCATGTCCATCAAATAAAGATACATGTTACAATGTATAAACCTCTCTCTCATATACATCTCACATCATCAACATGTAGGCTGGTATAAAAATTAAAAACATATACATCATATAATATCATATATCAGGCCCCCAAGGCACCACTACCAATCATTCCTCTACCTTCACTATCCTCTGGTGATGGCCCCTCTGACCTACCTACCTAACCCACTATGGAGGCCCACTGTCCTGGAGTAGCTATAGTCAGACCACCTATTAAACTAGCCCTATACTCTCCATATCAAAGCTCCAATGGAAACTAGTCAGACCACTATTAAACTAACCCTATACTCTCCATATCAAAGCTCTAATGACAACAATATCAGTACTATAACCTCATAATATCTCAACTCCTAAATTATGGTCAAATACTGTGTTATCATAATCATATCAAGTCCTCCTATAGGTTCCCCAGTTACTCAATCATGCCCTCACCCACCCTCTATCTCACTCAAACTTGATCAAACTCGAACACCCACTCAACCACTCACTAACCTCCACCTCAACACACTTTGTCTACTTGTATTAACATGCAAAATGCACAAATTCCAAAGCATAAAAAATGGGGATCAAAATATCAAAAGGTAAAAATGGTTTTGCATTTCTAATTTTTATGTCTCAACTTTTTAGGGTTTTTCCCTGACCGTCGATGGTCAAGGTGACCATCGACAGTCAATCTGAGGAACCCAAGACCATTGATGGTCAGGGTCCCCCACCTTTTAAAATTTTTTAAGCATGTTACCAAGGTGATAACTTTTGGAGATCACATAATCTCTACCCTACCAGAACATGATATTTTAGAGATTAACTTTCTTTGACCACCCATTTGACCATATCTACCTCAACATTGGCCATTTTTAACCCAAACTATTTACATATGTTGTGATGACTTTGCCTTGGTATTTTTGACCACACTAACAATTTTTTCCATGTTGACCATTTGAATTTTACACCACCTAGTGCATGACTAGACCATTTTTATTTTTTAAGGGAATACTTCCTACCTCAAATACTTTTGAAAACATCAACCATGTCTAGAAGACTTATAGAGTCACCCGATTAACTATGATCAATGTTGTAGACTAGTTATCGTATCACTTGTTCTTCTAAAATTGACCTTATTTTTACCAAAATTGGCAACCTTAGTTTGTGTATGATCTTAACTATCACACTTAGTCACATTTTGTGCACATGTTTACATTTCAAATGCCCAACCCTTTTGTCACCACCTAGTGACTCACCATATACCTCTTATAAAACCCAAACTATATTTTAGTTTCATGTCATCGATTACCAATTTGAGGGGGAACACCTCCTCCCATACTTGGGGTAATCAAACCTTCAACCAACAATCCATTTTTGTTCTAGAACTTGTTAATTCATAGACACAACAAAAAAGGGTAAACTTTAGATAATAGAAAACTGTACATAACATTTTTAGTTGTCAAAATGCCTTAGGACCCCTTAGAAGACCGTAAGTTTAGTTGAACACCTAGTTAGCTAACTCATCAACTTACTAACTTAACATTTAACCAAACCTTTTTAATCCCCACCTTGACTAATTTATCTTCAACACTTGATTGTTGATGGTCAACCCAACCATCGATGGTTAGCCTGACCATCAATGGTTAGGTCTCTTCACCTACTTAACTTCCTAACACATCAACAAACTATGTATGAGATAATGAGGTACTATTTAATATATTTGCCTTATGTAATTGTAGTGAACTTCTAAGCATCATGATCATCAAACTCACTTACTAGGGAACCTTCTATCCTCCATCTCTCTTTGCCTATAAAAGGAGGGGAGTGGAAGGTGAAAAGGGACAATCAAAAAAGTTATCAAGCATATAGGTATTCAACTCCTCCATTATCCAATATTCTTCCAACAACTCAGCATCAATAAAAGAGACATAAACCTCTATTGAATTTTCTTTTGAGGCCAGAGTAACATTACTCTGGAAAAATTGCTTCATCTTTCAACCACCCACCAACTAGAAAGATACATGTATATCAGTACTTTAGCATTGCTGTTTCAAGTTTTTGACCTCCATAACATGATTAGACCTATGTACACCTTATTTAATCTCCACTAGATCCTCAACATAACCTCTATCTACCCATCTACCTATCCAACAATTCTTTTTTGATTAGCTTACAAAATACATGGGTAACCACTGACAGTCACCCCCAACCATCGATGGTTACCTAATCATTGATGGTCAACCCAATCATCGATGGTTCACCAAACCACTAATGGTTATTATGGCAGAAAATAAGAGCAAGTTATTTTCATCTCTTTACCCCCAACAAAACCTAAATTTTTGTGTCCCTACTTGTTCACAGACCTTTTTCAATTTTCTAAACTAGATCCCACCTACTTTAACATGAGTATTGACTGAATTTTGATAGATTTACTCATTTTATTTATCAAGCATTCTAATTTATTCTTATATTTATTTTATTTTATCTTATTCAAGTATCTTACTTTATTAATTCCAGATTGATTGTTATTAACAGTGGATTGATAGCCTCTTAGCAAGCATATGCTTCTCAAATCTAGCTCACGCTAGGCAGTCGACTCAACTATATTGATAATGATCCCATTTTTTAGTGTGTTATTATTTGTAATTTATTCCTTCCTAGAAAAAGAGGTGTTTTCCATCATTGTTTTGATTATGAGTGCATCATTAACTAGGTATTTATACCACACCCTTATTACTAGTTTCTTATCTTCTTCCAATATTAAGAAATGAACATTAATTAATAGAAATAAATATTACATCATGTTAATGGTATGCTAACATAATCATATCCTCTAATTATTCTAGCTTCCATAGGCCAATAAATATGTTAAATTATACTTATTGTATAGGAATAATATCCTTGCATGTTACTTTTCAATCAAATCCAACTCCATCTATTCCAACTCCATCCTCAAAAACATCCATCATCAAATTAAAAAATATATATCCATTTTTCATTTCTATTTGGACCTATATTTGATTATAATCCATCCTTTATAGAATCTTGTTGATATATTATTTTTCCAATACTCAAATAAATTTCCATTAGCCAGACTAATCTGAGATGTAGATGTAGTAGTTTAGGTAGATTATTTTACAATTTTTTATTTTTGATGTCTTTATAGAGGATTCTCAAATAAGTCATCTAAGGAGTTGTTTATAGGAGTTTAATGGAAATAATTAGTATTAAGAGTGATGAGGAATGTATACCCCCTAAAGGTTTAGATTCTATTGTATTCTAATCAAGACTAGAAACATCAATGCCATTAGCTACATTTTTATAATCATGTAATGTGATGTAGGATCATCAGCGAAGTTTTTGCATATTTGTATAAAGGATTCTAATGGTTTATGACGTAAAAAATAAGGACTCATGTCATGATCCATTTTACCTTGAAAAGGTCATGTTTATATTATTAAAGTTCGTTTGAGTCTGATAGGAGGTTTGTGAGATAGCAATGAAGAATTTACATATTTGAATTATGTTTAAGGACTTGAAGTGTTTTTGTATGTTTCAAAGGGTAAAAATAATATGTAAAGGAACTATGGGGTCTCATATAAAATTTAATTTTATACTTTACCCCTATAATATATGTAAATCAATTCTAGTAGAATATCTACGTAGAATGAGTCTAAAATCAACATCTTGTTAATTGAGAGATTCTTGGGGTTAGTAGCAAGAAGTAAACTAAGTTTGAATATGATGATAGAGTTATAATAATTATGTGAATGAGTAAATTAATTAAATATAAAATATATGAGAATATAGTATGTAGGGATAGAGCTAAATTCTATAGACTTTCTAGGTCTAGACAAGGAATAAGACAACTTGTAGTGTTTTGTATGAGGTAATTTGCAGAAATTTTACATAATCATGATTGAATGAATGAATTAATTAATTAATTAATGGAGATAAGTATGAGGTGATTATTTAAAATTTTAATACTCTCTAAATATTTTAAGTTTTTTTAATGATATTTGATGTTGTTTTGGTAAACTAATATGAAGGTTGTCTATTTTGTGTATGACTAAAACATTTTAGGTATGTATTTACACATTTTGAGAAATAATTTGAACAGAGTAAGTGTATTTTTTTAATTGGGATGTGATAATGTGTTATTTTTTAAATTATATTCAAAATTTGATGTTTTTATAAGCAATATGTTGTTCTAAAAGTCTAAATCTTCAAGACTATATCAGAAAACCTAGAATTTCTATGTATGATTCGGTATGTATTTGAGTAATTTACGAATATTTTTAAATATAAATAATGGATTTAATTTTATTTATAGTTTAATTACATGTTTATATAATTTATATATCAAATTTCAGGATTATATCTTCAATAATTTTCATTTAAAGTCTAATTTTGTAAGACTATGTATAAGAAAGGCAAAATTATGTGTGTTATCAGTCTCCAAAAGGGATAGAAAAACGTGATTTTTGATACATCAAGGCCTAAAAAGGATTTGTTATGTAATATATGGTATTTTAATACTTGTTACATCCATTTTTATATTTTAAAACATCTTAAAATTTAAATTAAATCAACTTGTTAGTTCTTGGCCTGTCACAAAATCAGGGTTTCTAACAAGGAGAAAATTAAGTGTTTTGACTTGTCTTTTATGGATTTTTAAGGATACATGGTTATTTATAAAGGTTTATAGAGTAATATAAGAAACATTTAATCTTTTATGTTTCTTTTAAATCTATTTTGAATCATTGAAATAAATTTATTTGAAAAATAGACAGCTTCCTGCCCTAGTAAGCCCTAAAGGAGAAAAAAATTAATATTATTAGTTTTAACATTTGAAATTTGATAAGGACTTGTGGAGAGGACATTAATTAGTTATATTAAAAAATGGAGTAGTTTTTTTAGTATTTGGATTCATTAATTGAATTTATAATGAAAATAAAAAAATAGCAACACTAAGAACATAGTGGCAATTAGGCCTAGAGGACAAATTTTCACTTTCCAAGAGAATGACTTGATGAAAATAGATAATTTTTTTTAATAATGTGTATTTTTTTCCTTTAAATTTTTAACTCTAAATTATTTTGGACATGAATTTAAAAATTTATGAATAAACATCAGGTTTGTAGGGTTGAAAACTAGACTTAGAAGCCTAATAGAGAAGGAAAATCAAGTTTCAAGAAAATTAAGTACGTAAATTCTTAAATTGTGATTTATTTATTTAAAAATTAATGTTTCAAGATTTATTAATATTCATATAACAATATTTTTTGTTTTATCAATGTATTATACCAATTAAGCCTAATTAGGCCTAGTAGTCTTTTGGGTGTTTGAAGCAACCAAAGATTAGTCAAATAAAAGTGGTTTATAAAATGAGTTGAATGCTTCTTTATTATGTTATACCAGAACCTGTAAGATAATTTGAATGATGCATTTTATTTCAAATCCTTAAATACTTGATAATTGTGCTTTGTATACTTTGTAGCCTTACTAGAGTAGTTTTATGAAAGTGTTAAATTGAAGGAGTAAATGGTTGGTTCTTTTAAGTTTACATGAATTTTTTATAGACTAAGAAACTTCTTTAAAAAATAATTTATTGAATTTCATTTAATATGGAATTAAATGCCTATAATAAAGGTCTAAATTTTTATTGAGAAACTTATAACTTATAAAGAAAAACATGAAAGTTTTAGCCTCAGGCTACACCAAGTGGTATTACAGCACTAAAGCTCATTAGGAAAATTATGAAGTTATGAAATTGTTTGAAAGATAATGTAATTGTATAGGTGTATTTATTATATGAAAATTAAATAAAATATAAATTTCATTTAGTTCAATAGTCTTAAGCTTAGTGAGGCTTGAAGGAAAGTAGAGAGTTTAGTGAAGCTCTAGAGATAATTATAAATAAGAAGGCTTGGATAGTATGCCAATAGTCTAAGGTGAGATAGACTTAGGTGAGTCATAAGAAAGAGAGAGAGATGGAGAGACTATTAATAAATAACAACCACAGTAAGGAAAAATATAGAGTGATGAATGATATGGAAGTCCAAAATGAAAAGAGTAAGATAAAATAAAGATTAACAATGGTACAATACCTAATAGTGTGTATATGAAAAATATTAAGCCAATAATTTGTCATATAATTAATGAAAAGAGTGAAGTGACTTGGGAAGCTACTAGTTGAGAGAATAGAGAGGAAAAAGATAAAAATTACCTTAAGGAGAGAAGAAAAAATGTTGAAAGAACAACAATAAGTAGTTATTTATGAACCAAAACAAGGCGAGATGCTTAAAATGGATGTTGTAGAGGAGGAAAACTAGTTGATCAATATCATTGAGGGTTTGAAAAGGAAGAAAGTAGAAGATAAAATTGAGCCTCTATGTTTTAAATATAAAATTTTTTGTGCATGTGTGAATGCAAGTGTTTCTCTTAATTTATACTCATTTTTTTAAATTTGGAAGAAGATAAGAAACTAGTAATAAAGGTGTGATAGAAATACCTAGTTGTGATGTGTGCGTAATCCAGATGAATGTCAAGAAATCCTCTTTGGCTAGGAAGGAATAATCTATGAATAAGAACACACTATAAAAGGGGATCATCAGTAAGATAGTTAAGTGGACTTCCTAGTGTGAGCTAGATCTAAGAAGCATATGCATAAGACAAATGAAATGTAATAAAAGAATAAAGTATAATTCTTGTTAAATAAAATGATTAAATCTATAAAAAATAGGTTAATACTCATGCTAAGGTCAATGAAGTCAGGTTTAGAAAATCAGAAAAAGGTATGTGAGTAGGTAGGAACATAAAAGGTTAGGTTTGGTTGGAGTTAAGGGGCTAAAAATAACTTGTTATTATTCTTTGCCATAGTGACCATCAATGATTGGGCTGACCGTTAATATTTGGCTAACCATTAGAAGTTGGGGGTGACCATTGGCCATTATGGTAACTGTTAGTGGTTGCCTATGTGTTTTTGAAGGTTACTAAAAGAGAGGTTATAGAATGAGAGAATGATCAGATAAGTTTTCTGTTAAGGATCAAGTAGAGAGGAAATAAGGTGTAGATAGGTTTGATTAGTTCATGAAGGTCATAAATCTAAAATAACAATGATAAATTACTGATATACTTATAGCTTACTATTTGGTTAACATTTGAAGGTTAGAGTAATAGTAATTTGGACTCAAAAGTAAATTTGATAGAGGTTTGGGTATCTTTTACTGATGTTGAGTTGCTAGAAGCAAACTAGATGCTAGAGAGCTTGAATACCTATATTTTTTATAACTCTTATGATCGATCCTTTTCACCTCCCACTCCCCTCTTTTTATAAGCAAAGAGAGATGGAGAATGGAAGGTTCCCTAGTGGGTGAGGTAGCTTATCATGATGCTTGGAAGTTTTTTATCACCATATAAGGTGAAGATATTAAATTATGCCTCATTATCTCACACATATCTAGTGATGTGTTAAAAAGTTGAGGAGGTGAGGATCTGACCATCAATGATCAAGTTTACCATTGATAATTAAGATGACCATCGATGATCGAGGGCTGAAGGTAAATTAAACAAGGTGGGGGTTAAAAGGTTTTGTTAAATTTTAAGGTATTAAGTTGATGAGTTAGTTAACTAGGTGGTCAACTAAACTCAAGGTTCAATAGGGGTCTTAAGGCATTTCAACAATTAGAACTATCGTGTGAAATTTTATATTGTCTACATTTTACCCCTTTTTATTATGTGGCTTTGAATTAACAAGATGTAGAATAAAAATAGATTGTTGGTCAAGTTCTAATTTACCAGAGTATGGGAGGAGGTGTTCCCCCTAAAATCAGGAGTTGATGAGGTGAAACTGAAATTGGGTCATGGTTTGATAAGTAGTATATGGTAAGTCACTAGGTGGTGACAAAGGGGTTGGAAATTTGAAATGCAAACACATGCAAAAAATGTGACTAAGTGATATATTGAAGATCATAAAAATACTAAAGTTGCCAATTTTGATAAAAATAAGGTCAATTCTAGAAGAATATGTGATAGGGTAATCGGTCCATAACATTGGTAGTGGCTGATCAAGTCACTCTATAAGTCTCCTAGATAGGGTTGGTGTTTTTGTAGGTATTCAAGGTAGGAAGTGCTCCCTTGAAAAACATAAATGGTCTAGTTGTGCACTAGGTGGTGCAAATTTGCAAAATTTCAATGTGGTAATGTTGATCGGTATGATAAAAAAGACAACTACAAGGTCATCAAAAAACATGCAAATGGTTTGAGTAAAAAAATATCCAATGTCAAGGTGGATGTGGTTAAATGGTTTGTTAGAGAAGGGTAATATTCGAATGTTCAAGTTATTGGATTAAGTCAGATTAGGTGATCTCTAAAGTTTAGAACCTAGGTGGGGTGCTTAAAATTTTAAAAAGTGGGGGAGCCTGACCATCAATTGTTAGGGGTCATATGGTCGAATGTCGATGGTCACCTTAATTTTTCATGGTAAGGGGAAAACCCCAAAAATTTGAGGCATAAAATGTAAAAATGAAAAAATTCCTTTTTACCTTTTCACAAATTAAGATCTATGATTTAATCTCTAATGTTTTGTGCATTTTGAAATTTTACTACAAGTGGATCGAGCATGCTAAGGTGGAGTTTGGTCAGTGGTTGAGTCCATGTGTTCAAAGTGATTAAGTATTGACTAGATGAAGGGTGGATGAGGATGCAACCAAGTAGCTAGATGTGGGCTCTAACCTTGTCAATGATCACAAAATGAGGTAGGGGATGTTTGTAAATTGATAGGTAGTTGAATTGATTTGTTAAGTAGTTATATTGAGTAGGTTTGAATTAGTTGGATAGGGTTTTGTGATTATCTTGGGCCATGATGCCCTAGTTTTAGGTTTTTGGTGAAATTATTCAAAGTATTGGGTGAACTTGAGAGTTCAAGGGTGTGTTAAGTTGGTAATGGGATGTATGATAGTGTTAAGTAGTTTAAATTTTGGGTTTAGGTGTGTGTTGAAGCTTTTAAATGGCTAGGGGTTGAGGGTTTCTATATAGCAGCCAATTCTAGATGGGGGATGGGGGTTAGTAGCCCATGGATGTGGATCCCACTAAGTCACTGATATAGGTTGGTGGCTAGGATGGGCAAGCACAAGAAGCATTGGCAGTGGCGAAAGCCAAGATCATAGGGTTATAGGGATAGGTAGCCACTCTATAGGGCTAGATTATCATCTTATAGGGTCGGGTTTCCACCTTGATAAGAGAGCAAGATCAGGCAAGGATCTATCTTGGTTTAGTGACCTAAGAGAGAGATACTTTGAGATAGAGGGTATAATCAATACCAACACCAATAGGAGGACCACCTGATATGATTCTAATGACATGGTACTTATATATGGTTGAGGATTTAAGATACTATGAGGTAATAATGATTTCACAGTTGCCATTAAAGCTCTGATATGGATAGTACATAGCTAGTTTAGCAGGTGGGGCAACCATGGTGACTCCAGGTTAGTGGGTATCTACAGTGAATTATGATGGTAGATCATGGGGACTAGCATCAGATGGTAGTGTAGGTTGAGGCATATGAGGGGATAATGGTAGTGGTTCCCCAAGGGAAATATATTTGATATGTTATGATGGATGTTCTTTTATTTTGATACTGACCTATGTGTCAATGATGTGAGATGTATATGAGAGAGAGGTTCTTGTATTGTTATTTTATGGACATAATGTATATATTGATTATGTTCTGATGTTCAAATGTTCATTGATGTTTATGATAATGTTGTTATGATTGTTTATGCTTATTAGATGATAGTCAAACTCTTTATCTTAGGCATGTGATGATGTTCATAGGTGTTCATGTATGTTATATTGATGGATATTGTGGCATGATGTATATTTTGATTTGATTATGTTATATGGTGATGTTTGTTTTCATGGATAGGATCATGGTATATAGAATGATATATGATGATGTTTTGAATTGTTTTGATGTTTATGGTAAATAGAATGATGACATGGTTTATGATGATTTGTTCATAGATATGATGTTTTTGATGGATAGGATGATATTATGGAGAAATAGATGATGTGTGATGTGATTTATGATGTTTTGATCATAAATAGATATATGATGTGGTTCATGGATATAGTTCATAATTTTGTGTTCATTATTGATGTTTTTTTTTAATGATCATAGAGATTTAATGTGATTATGGTTATGGATGTAATGAAAATACATAAAGTAAGCTAGATAACAAACTAAATGTAGGAAAAAATAAATGAGAATTATGAGATGTATGTCTACATGAACTAATGATAAGAGGGTAAATAAAAAGTGTGATGCCTTTTCATTTGTAAAGATGTAACAAAACTGAAGTTAGATTGGCTTAAGGAACTTAAGCCTTTCAAATGCTTCACATTATATTGCTTTGGTTGATAAAATGGTGTCATGATCACATTCTGTCAAGTACGCTCATAATCCCTTGATTAAAATATGATATAAAGGGGGGATAGGTGATGGGTGAAAAGGTAGATGGGTTGATATGTAAGATAATATTTTGTGGGTTAGTTTTCCCCTTCTATAGGTGACCGAATAACCAAATTAGAAAATTCTGTGTCTTAATTCTAGGTGTAGACTGGTCGATGTGAGAAGTCTACTAATGTTATATATGAAAGATGATTATGGCCTTCTTGGGATTCTAATTTTGATATGGGGTCTTTTGCTTATTGATTTTGTTTTTGATAGTTTGTGAATATGATCAAAGTAGGAAGCTTTAAATGATTGCTTTTGACCCATTTGGCTTAGCCATCCTTAAAGGGAATGGTCTAAGTTTGGGCTTATATGCTAGGTAGTTGTCCTTTGAGGGAGAAATATATCTTTTAAGCAATTTAGAGGATTTTTGCACCGTTATCCTTCAAGCAAGCACTTTACAATGCTAGAAATATGTGACCTAAATGATATTTTTTTTGGATTGCAAGGTTTTTAGACATGGACAAGTTTAATTAGGCTTAGAGGTTAAACTTTATAAGGGCAAGACTTTTAGCACAAAAAAGGTTAATGGTAGGTAAAATTAATGGTTTGAGGAACAAATGATCATGGGATTCCATCTTGTTAGATATGAAAAGTATCTATGAGAACCATGCCATGGGTATATTTATGGTACCCACCTTTAAGATTAGGCTATAACTATGATGGTTAATCACATGGTTCTATGTTGTAATTGGTTGTCCTCAAAGGGAGAGGGATAGGTAGATGGAGGTGAGAATCTCATAAATGAAGGGATGGAATTAAGTTAGATAGTAAGGTGAGCTTTATCCTTCTTTAACAAAAGAAATTATGCATATGCAAAGCATTGAGAGGCTCATGTTCTAGTTTTCCTTTGAGAGAGGACAAAAGATAAGCTCATAATCCATACTTATAGGTGATAATGTAGGGTCCAAGCCAATTGAAATAAAATTTGCCTCTTTTAATTTTCTCCATGTTGGTGACATGTTGGTTTTCCTTAAGGATGAGGTCTATAATATTTAATTCTTATTCAATTAGGTGTTTGTTATAGGCACACTTGATTCATTCTTGATAGACATGAAGATGGTTGAGTACTACGAGGTGATGTTTGATAAGTAACTCAAGTCATGATAGTCATTCTTGAAAATATTCACTCTCAAAAATAATCTCTTACAAAGATATGTGAAGAGAAGGAATCTAGACTTTGAGAGGCAAAACTGCCTCTGCTCAAAAGACTAGAGAGAAAGGGGTAACACTTGTAGAAGTTAAAATGTTAGTGTGATAGGCCATTAAAGCAAAAGGGATGTGAAAATTATAATCTTAACCTAAATCACTAACTACTTTGGTCAACATTTTGTTAAGGATTTTTCTAGAGGCTTCTACCTATCTATTTTCTTGTGGATGGTAAGGCGAGGAAAAGCTTAACTTAATGTCAAATATATCACAAAGACCTTGTAATTTATTTTTCTTTAAATATTTACCATTATCAATGATGATATTATGGGTACACCAAAATGATAGATGATATGGTGGTTAATAAAGTTGACAATCTTTTTTACTTTGGTAGAGTTGAGAGGAATGGCCTCCACCCACTTGGTGAAAAAATTAATAGTGGTAATGATCGATTGGTGTCTTTGTGATGAATGAGGATTGATTACCACAATAAGGTCAAGGCCCCATTATGATAATGGCAATAATTATTTGGATACTTGAAGGCCATGGGTAGGTACATGGTGTAAATTATCATGTTGTTGACATTTGACACACTTCTTTAAATAATCATAATAGTCTTGGTTGATGATGGGCCAATAGTAGCCAAGGTGATTGATGCATTTAGTGATAGCTAAACCACTAAAATTTCCCCCACAAATTCTATCATGTATTTGCTTGATGACATGAGAAGGTTCATGAATAGTAAGGCAACGAAGAAGGAGGCCATCAAAGCCACATTTGTAAAAGATTCGCCCTAGTATGGTATAACGAGAGGTACTTTGAACAAAGGATATTCAGGCATTCCAAGAGAGGTTGGAAGGAATGATATGGAGGTTGAGGTAATAATTTTCTTTTTCATACCATAGGTCTAATGGATAAATTTACACATTACAAATGATAGGAAGGTCAGAATGGATATAAGATAGGGTGACAAAGTGATGGATGGTAATAAAGAGTTTAGAGTAAGAAGGTTGAAATGGGATTTGGGAAGCAATTATATTCATGAACTTGCTTATAGATTATGGAAAAAATTGGATAAGGTAATGATCAAATGATGCTAAGAGTACATCTACATGTTGTTTATAATTTAGTAAGACATTATTCTTAAATTGGTTAGATCTATTGACCTAGTTGACCACAAGTTGTGAATCACTAAAGACACTGATTGTCTTGACTCCTAAGGGTAGAGTGGTCTGGAGAAGTATGACTAGGGCTTCATACTCAGCCACATGGTTGGTGCACTCAAATTCAAGTTTAAAGGAAAGGGGAATAGGTTTACCATCGAGGGGAATGAGAATAACTCTAGGACCCCCACCACATTGGCATTTGGATCCATCGAAAAACATGGTCATTTGGTAGGTAGGGTCCTCTTGAGAAAGGGTCATGATGGAATCTTTTGGAAATGCAAGAGGAAGAGGTTGGTTATTTGGTAGAGGAGATTCAACCAATTGATCAAAAATAATTTTCCCCTTAATTGAATTTTGCTGAAGGAACTCAAGATCAAGCTTAGCTAAAAGCATGAGCCACTTAGGCATATGCTGATTTTGGTATGGTTTGGAGTGCATGTACTTGAGTGGGTCAATGTTAGTGATGATGTAGTTTTGTGATTAAGAAGGTAATGGTGAAGCTTTGAAGCTATGAAGATGAGTGAAAGACAAAGTTTCTCAAGATGGGAGTACCAAGTCTCATACTCTATAAGCATTTGACTTATGTAGTAGACAACTTGCTCTTTGTTCTATTTATCATGGTGAGCAAGCATTTCCCCTAGGGAATGGTTAGTGGTGGAGATGTAAAGGTAGAATGGTTGATCCTTTTTCATCATGGTGAACAAGTATTACCCCTGGGGAATGGTCAGTGGTAGAGAAGTAAAGGTAGAAGGATTGATCCTTTTAGGTGGGGTAAGAATAGGTGGAGAAATAAGGTATTCTTTGAGTGAATCAAAGGATTTTTGACAGTCCTTGGTCCACTTAAAGGAGGTGTCTTTCTTAAGGATATGGTGGAGAGGTTGACATCTATCTGATAACTGAGAGATTAAATGCAAGATTGACTAGATCTTACCCTAAAATCTATGGATTTTCTTAAGGTGGGTTGGAGGTGGCATTTCAAGGATTGTTCTGACTTTGGTAGGGTCTACCTCAATTCCTCAAAGAGAGACAATGAATCCAATAAGCTTTCTCGAAAGGACCCCAAAAATACATTTCTTGGGGTTGAGTCTGACATGGAAATGGATAAGGCAATTGAAGATGATATTTAGAACATCTAGATGATCCTTATGATATTTATATTTCCCAAGGAGATCATCACAGAGTCCTCTACAATTATATGGATTAGGTCATAAAAGATATAGGTCATGGCATGCTGGTAGGTTATGCTAGTGTTTTATAAATTGAAGGTCATGACTCTGTAGCAAAAATTTCCCCATGGGGTGATGAAAGAGGTTTTATGTTGATATTTGGGAGCAATCAATATTTGGTTGTATCCCAAGAAACCATCCATGGGAGATAACATCCTGTGGCTAGTTGTAAGATCAACAAGTTGGTCAATTCTATGTAAAGGAAAGTCATCCTTTGGGTAAGCAATGTTAAGGTCAAAAAAGTTGATACAAAGGTGAAGTCCCCCTATGGGTTTGGTAATGGTATAAATGTTAGAAACACATTGGCGATAGTCATTGGGTTAGATGAAGTCAAGAGATAAGAGACATTGAAGCTTTTGTTTGACTAGAAGAGTGATGTGAAGGTGATCCTGTGAAGATTTTGTCAAACAAACTTAGCATCAGGATGGGTGACAATGTTATAGAGAGTGATAAAAGGGTCAATTCTAGGCATACCTTGATAGGACCAAGAAAATTATATGCTATGTTCATGAAGGAAGGAATGATAATCTTGTTTTTTTTATGGAGTTTAAGGATTGTCTGATATTGACAATGTAAGGGTTATCTTGAGTAACCAAGTTGACATCATTTGGTTTTCAAGAGGAAGAGATTTATGGATATAAAAATATACCATACTAAGGTAGGTGAGAATGGAATCATCATCCTGATGTTGGATGGTGTTGATGGTAGGATAATCATTTTATACCATTTCAAGATGGATGAGAGGAATTGTTTTTGTTTGGCCATCCATTTGATAGGTTAGGGGGGCCAAACTAATGGTATTCATAAAAATGGTTAGGTGGGATGATATCAAAATCCTCAGACTTTGAAGGAGATGGGGTTGGTGTGAGGATGGGACATCCTCGTCAATGGTAATGATGGGTCTAGGTGAGGTGGGTTCATCTGGTGGTACAAACCCAAGGCTGAATAACTCATGAGGGTTTTTGGATTTTGATTATGGGTAGTTTATGAGGTCCCTGTTCATAAAGGCCAAGGTCAAACCCCTTCCAAGCACACTTGTTAAAGGTATGCTTTGGAAAATGTGGGTTTGTTGAGATAAGAGAAGTTAGAGGTGAATGGTCAAATATGATGGGTAGTGGTAGAAGAAAGAAGTGGATGATCAATTCCCCTATAGATAAAATTGGTTCAATGATTGGGTGGTCTAAAACGGATGATGGTTCTGATGCTAGAGTCATAACTAGGATCATGGATGAGGTTCTCATACTCTTGAGGAGTAGGGAAAGCATCCAAGTCTAGAAGATGATATTATCCAAATGAGAGATGTTGAAACATGGGTTCCAAGGGGTCTTCTACAGGGATCTGGGAATAAGGGATGGATGAGCTTGTTGAAGCTTCATCAACTAAGGGGGTGGAGTTGTTGGTAGTTGATGGTTAAGTAGATGGGAGAGGAAGAAGAACATCATTGGGTTGGTACATCATATTAAAATATATAAAAGGACTAGGGTCAGCCAATATGGTGATGACATGACCTTCATGCTCAAATTTGACATAATGATGTAGGGTGGAAGGGACACAACTCATAGCATGGATCCAAGGGCATCAAAGTAAAATGTTGTATTAGAACTCATCCTCGATAACATAAAAGAGTTTTGGAATGGTGTGAGGTCCCAATAAAATGTGGACAACAACTGTTCCCAAGGTAGTGGCCATGGTGTCATTGAAAGAGAAAAAAACCACTATAGTTTTAGACATTATGTTCTTGGGAAAGTCATGTTGGTCATAGGCATGGGAGGATATAATGTTAATGATATCCACTCTATCAATTATCACCCTCTTGATGTGGGTTTGATTGATGTATGCCATAATGAAGAGAGGAGGATCAGGTTCCTCAAGATGTATAAAAGGTATTTATGAATCCTTAAAGGTGACTATGGTAGAAATTTGAAGGGCTCTAACAAAGGATGCAAGGGGTTTAATATCTTTGATTTGAACCTCTATGGATTGTATGATCTCTATCAGTGTTTGATAGTGAGGTGGTGAGGTGTTGATTAACTCATATAATCTCAATTTCACCAGAGTTTAGTGAATTTGTTTCAACACTACACATTTAATGGATTCGAAAGGGTTGGAAGGAGAGACACCCAAGATGGATATTTTGGGTTTGGGTAATGATGAAGGTGTTTGGGGTCTGTTGGAAGATTTAGGGGTTGAAGGGTATGTCCATGGTATGGAAACTTTAGATTTTCCCTTATCATTTTGTTGGGCCTGAGATTGGGTAGCCATATGAATGGTGTGGATAAGAAGAAGTGTTGATTTGGATTGTTACTTTGATTCCTCGTCATTTTTAGGTTAGATTGGAGGAGTAGGTAAATGTTGGATATCTTGGGTTAGTAGTTGGGTAGGTTGGATTGGTATTTGAGTAGGTTAAAATTTCAAATAAGGTTCATCTAATAAGAGATCATCCTCATCTAGATGGTTATGGACAAGTGTTTGGAGAGATTTCTAGTTATTCATATTGTGTCCTAGTGTTTTATGGTATAGGAAAATCAAATTATCATTAAACCATGCTAGTTTTAGATGTGAAAGTTTGAAAGCTTTGATGGGTGATAATGTTAAAGAAGAGGTTTGCAACAACCTTTGTAGAATGGTCAAATAAGATTCAACTAAAGGTGTTGAGTGTGTTGGGGTTTTGGTATTAGGATTGGGATCCTTTTTGGGAGTAGGCTTTACCACTGAGGATGGAGGCGGTGCGATGGTTTTGGTAGGTGGTTTTGGTTGGGATTGATTGGTTGGTCTAGTAGAAGATTTATAGGTAGAGGGTGAAGGTTTAGTGATAGGTGGGAAGGTATAAGTAGATAGGTTAGCTAGGAAGGACGGGGATTTTGTTATTTTGGTAGTAGGTGTAGGTAGAGTAAAAGGAGAAGGTTTACTAGATGAGGAATAAGTAATGGGGATAGTAGATGGATGGGGCCCTAAAATTGAAGGTAGGTATGAGGGAGGTGGTATGGGTCTAGTTCAAGATGGTTTGGGTGGTTCCAGCATTTTGGTAGTTATACTCAAAGGTTTCTTGGGTGGACTTTATGGGGTTAAGCCCAACTTCAAAGGATGAGCCAAGCTAGGGGTAGGAAATATTATTAAATTATTGATGGGTTTGGTTAAAGGGGTATAGGGTGATTTAGCAATATTAGATTGAGGTGGGTTGGAATATTCCCCTTTGGTTTTGGAGGAGGAAGTGTATAAAGATGAGGTTGAAGTAATGATGGGTTTGAGGATAGATGTAAGTGAGCTTAAAGGTTATTATTTTTTTTTGGTAAGGTAAACCAAGACGGTGCCAAAAGGTGGCCCTATCTAGATTGGGCTGAGAAATAAACTCTATATTTTGAACCAATATAGAAAAAGGTTTATAGATGGGTATGATTCCTTGGTCATTGATTTCAAATGTTAAACCCATAGGCTGAGGTGAAGGAATAGTTTCTTCATTTGCATCTTGGGTGGAATATCTGATGGTTGAGGAAGATGGTGTCTATATGGAAAGAATAGAGGAGATGATCTCTTCCTTTGGAGTGGGTTCTAAAGGAGTGGTTGGTTCTATGGTAGGTAAGGAGGGTATGGGTTGTTTAGATGTAAAAAGGGGGGTGGTTGCTTCCCTTGTTTGGATGTCCAAAGGAAAGAGTAGTGATTCCATAACTTCCATAAGTGGATTGGAAGAAGAAGTGGTTGATTTAATGGTTGAATCCTTTGGTATTTCTATCAAAGGAGAGGTGGTTGGGTCAATGGTTTCTTTAGTTGAAAGAGAGGGGGTTTCTTCCTTTTTTTGGTTGTCCAAAAGAATAGAAGAATATTCCACCACTTCACTATGTGAGGTGGAATAAGAGGTAGTTGAGGTAATGGTTTCTTCAACAATAGGTTTAATGGTAAAAATAGTAACTATGTGTACCTCATGAGCGTGAGATGATTCTAGTTGGCTATTGTCATGGTTGGTAGAAGGTGCATGGTTATGAAAAGGTTTTCAAAAGATGTGTAATGATTGGTTTGAAGGTACAATAGGATTATCTAATGCAAGTTCACTTTTGTCAATAATGTTTTGGACAATAGATTTAAAGGTATTTCACCTATGCACATCATGTCCAATGATGCGATGGAAGGCAAATAAATCATTTTCATTGTACTATCCAGGTTCAAGGTGAGAAGCATCAAATTTTTGTGGTGGTTTGATAGGTATAGGTTAGATGACGTTAGCTTTAATTAGTTTATCCAAAACTGAAGCATATGATTCCCCTATGGAAGTATATTACCTTGGAGTGGTTTGGTTTTGGTTGAGATTTTATCATTTTGATGCATTGGAAGAATTGGTTTGATTTGGTTGGTTGATGATTGGAGGTGGAGCAGATTTTAAGACAATCATGTTTGTGGTTGCCTTTGTCTTGGTGTTGGGATGGCTAGATGGGTTGGTGGTTTTATTTGAAGAAGGGTCATTGAATTTAAAACTAGAATTCTTGTTTCTTAGTTTCAATTTCCCTTCATAAATGGCTCTAATTTCAAGTTTAAGTGCCATGGTAAATACCTCATCAAAGGTTCTAAAAGTTGGTTGATATGACTTCTCCATCTAGCTATGAAATCAACAATCGATTTATCATCAAATTACCCAATATAATAGAGGCCGGTAATAGAAACTTTTTTAGATATATTAACTAAAAATTTATCTGAAAATATTTAGGCTTGTTGAGAAAAAGAGAATATAGAGTGCTTGGTGAGAGAAATATACCAATCCAAGGATGGTCCAGATAAGGACATGGGGAAGGTACAAAGAAGAAGAACATCATCATATGTGATTAAATATGCGATCAAATTACTACTCTTGAGACAAAATAGGAAGAAGCACATCAATAAATTAGACAACTAGCTTTAGCTTCTGATAACACAACTAGATAAATTATAAACCAAAATTCTAACTTATCTTCTATTCTTGATATTATAGATTCACTAAAATATAAAGGACAATCTTCTCAGTCACATCCAAAATATTTTGTCTCAGAACATATTGATTATAGTCAAAATATCCATTATTGGAAAAATGTTTTTAAAATACAAAGAGAATCATTCACAAAATCTAAATCAAAAAGTCTACCTAATTCTAAAAAATTTCTTTATAAGATCTTCCAAGTAAGAATGGCTAAGATTGAACCTACTGAAACTGAAATTATTTTGATATAATAAAATCTTCAAAGTCTAGACCTCCACTATATTCTTAAATAAGGACATTGAACCTTCAAACTTTATTTTATAAATTCAATTGTGAACCACCAGAAAAAAGGAAAGAAATGATTCATGTAATGTTAACTTGAGCTAGTATACAAATTCATGGTCTTAAGAAAGATATTTTTAGTGTTAGTCAACAAATTGCAAATAGATTCATATGAAATATCAAAAAATGGTGGGATGCTAGTGGTCCAGTGTTTCATGAAAGCATATACACTCATCCACAACCTATCTATGCACTTTAAAATGCTTTAATTTTTGAATTTGTTGGCACACTTGATAATGATAAAGAGGTAAATAAAGCAAAGTTCTTAAAAACCCAATTATGTTATATCATCAGTCTAGATGAGTATATGTGCTATATAGAGAATCTGTTCTATAATAATAGAGAAATCTTTAATCTAACATACAAGATTAGGTATATAGAATTATTTATTGAATAGTTTGATACCAAATATAAAGCTACGATGGGTGATAACCTTCCAACCATGTCCTTTTGAAGGATAAATCATAATATTAAAGTAATCAATAAAAGGTTATGTGCAGAAAGAAAGGCAAAGAAAGAAATAGAAAGTTTCACAAATAAATTGGTGTAAAATTCTATAATTTTATCAATGATAATTTTAGTTGTATGGATGTGTATAGATATAGATAGTATAAAAAGAATAAGAAATCTCATTCTTGCAAATGTTCCTCAAAAAAAAAAAAATCTTATAATAAGTCTTGGGAACCTAGATATAAATCTAGAAAAAAAAATTTGTCTGAGGAGGATATTTAGAAAAACGAAACATGGGTTCCTCAAGAAGCCTCTCAAATGTTTCATTTTTCAAGGTGATCATTATGAAAATAAATGTCCTAATAATAGAAAAGAATCCAAGAAGAATAATTTTTTGAATAGAAATGGAATTAATGAAGATGAATATGTTTTAGTTTTAGAAGAAGATGAAATTCAATATGAGTCAGATATTTTATGAAAAGCATCTGATAGTGATGAATCTGATAATCAAGTAAATATGAATCTAGCTGACACTAAACAAGAAGATGAATCATTTGATTATGATTTTGATATAAGATTTTAGATTCATATAATTTTTTATCCTCTTCCAGATGCCTTGAGTTTATCCCAATAAATATCTTTCTTCAAAGAAAGATATGCTAAAATTCTTGCCTATATGATCGCTGAAAGAATGTTTTTACAAAATAAATTGTAGTTGTTGAGAAAAAATATTCTCTCTATTTAATTGAATAAAAAAGGCAAAAAAATATTTTTTCCCAAGAATTTTAGTCCAAAAACTAGAAAGCCTCTCTAGTTAAAGCTACCTATCAACTTGACATATATGATAGAGCTACTTAACAAAAGAAGTGTATCTATCAACTTTAGCTCTTCTTAGCTAAAGCTTAGACTAAATTATAAGATCTTTTGAAATTAGAAGCTCTTGATGATGAACATGAACACCTCTTTGAATAATAATTGATTTAAGTAACTAATGAGATAGAATTTCATTTTGAGGGTGACGTAGCCTCTGAAAATAATTCAAACATACATAAGATATTAGTGTACATTACTAATAATTTAGTATGTAGAATTCATATTAAATGGGATGGTTTTAAACCATATAACTTGTATTTTATGCTTGATATAGGTGCTGATATCTCTCTTGTTAGATATCATTCTATCCCTATTGATATGTGGAAAGCTAACTTTCATAGGTTAACTTTTAATACAACAATCATAGTTTTAAAATTGTCTGCAATTATTCTTATTATTTTGGTGACTCTATCTATCATTTTAAGATAGTACAACATAAAATTCCAATGTAAGATATGATGATTGGTTTAGATAACTTGACTACTTTCTACCTTATCACAATTCAGCTGCATGAAATAATTATGGCACAAAAATATTCTTTATACAAGAAATCTAGATATGAATATAAATTTTTTATAAAAAAAATCTAAAAAAACTAGTTGATACCAGATGGATACAATAGAAGATAAATTTTTGCCATACTAGCATTGAACTAATAATTGAAAAACTTAAAAAAGATTGTTGCTCTAAAAATCTTTTGGTATTCAAAGATAGGAAAATACATAAATGCAAAATTGAATTGAAGATGGTAAAAGATTGAAATGATAAATAAATAAAACCCAAGTTTAATTCACATCATTCAAATATGTTTCCTTTACATAAATAAGAGTATTTTTAGGATATAAAGAAATTAAAGGAACAAGTTTTGATAAGAGATTCTAATATCCCTTGGGCTTGTGAAGTATTTTATGTAAATAAAAGATCAAAGCAAATAAGGGATAAAAATATATTAGTTATAAATTATGTTTCTCTTAATAAATATGTTTTACCTATTCAACATCTTATTCCTTCAAAAGATGAAATCTTACAGAGAATAAGTGGAAGTAAAGTTTACAGTAAATTTGATTTAAAATCAAGATTTTGATAGATACAAGTAGTAGAACAAGACATGGACAAGACTACATTTGTTACTCCATTTAGACAATATGAATGGAATGTCCTACCCTTTGGCTTAAAGAATCCTCCAGCATGGTCAAGTGAAATGACAAACACTATTCAAAGAATAAAACAAAATTGTCAGAATTTACCACCTTTAGTTTTACATGGTAATGGTCTAAAGATTATTGAAACAGATACTTCAAAATTATATTATGATGTAATTCTTAAATAAATATTGTCAGATAGTTCAAAAAAACTTATAGATTTACTTTATAAAATTTTAAACAGGCTCAAAAATATTATCATTCTACTCACAAAAAAATTCTTGCTATTATTAAGGCTATTCAAGCTTTTATGTTTTTTGTGAGATTAGAATTTTTTTTTTGGTTAGATCTGATTTAAATAACTTTATGAGTATTCTTCATTCTAATGATAATCTGAAAAAAAGATTTATGAGTAAATTAACCAAGGGGACAACATTTCTGTCAGATTTTGACTTCTCTATTGAGTATATTCCTAGAAAAAAGAATTGTCTTGCTGATTCTATATTCAGATAATTAATTTTAAATAATTTAGAATGACAAATCATGATAGTAACAATTATTGAAGCTCATGAAGAATTTTATCAACATATATGGAGATCCAATCTATTTTTTGCTAATCGGTTAACTCATAAAATTGATGATCTCATCAAAAAATCTCATGAAGCATCTACAAAACTCAATATTAATCAATTGGCATGGACATCTCAATTACAAAACACTGATGGTAAAAGGTGGTGTTCAACAATAATTTTATATCATGAAGTTAATAATCCAAGGATTAGTGGTATAAATAATATATTTAAAAATTTTATTTGTAGGTATGGTTTTGAATTCTTAATCCAATGGTCTACCTTTTAATCAAAGTTTAAACTTACTACAAAAAATTTCTAGTCATCTATTGAAATACTAGATTACTTGTTTAAATTTTTGAATTATATTATACCAATAAAAGCTTCTAATGATCTTGTTGTTTGTATCCCTCCAGAGCAAGTAAAAAAATATATTTATTGTGCTAAGGATACCTTTCAAGATTAAATTTGAAAAATTTTTAGTTCAAAAGTTCTAAGTTAATCTACTTGTTAGCTTAGCTTCTACACAGCTATTAGTAGCTCTTTGAAAATGGTTCACTAAAATTCATCAAGTTGTGTTTCCTATTACACTTAGCGGTCATATCTTAAGGATTCCATCAGCTTTATACATGGACTACATCGACTTTGATTCTGATGATGACAACCATTATTCTCCCCAAGGAGAATATGAATTCAATGATTATGATTGATTTAATATAAAGACTAATTATAGGATCTGTTCGTAATCATGCATGTGGGCATGATAACCCTCTATTATTTTTTTTAGACCTTACAACTTTCAAAATGTGGTAACCTATCGATCATGTCAACAGATTCTTATTTTTTTCTTGTTAGGTGGTGTGTAGTGGGTCCATAACACAATAAATTTTGATATCTTGCCTTATGTTTGTTGATTTAGCATCTTTGTGTTAACCATTGATATTCTCATCTCATCCTATAAATATGAGGATTTCTTCATGTCATAAGAATTAAATGCCTAGAGTCAAGTCTAGAGTTTACCCAAGTAGTTGAGTTGTAATAAGTTAGGAAAAAGTGTATGCTCTATTCGTGCCCTCTTTATGGGATCGTACGAATCAAAAAAAGTTCTTAAATATGTTATTTATTATATGTCTGTTGTAATTACTCTTCTAGATGTTGCATGTCTGTAAGCTTTATAAGTTTTTTGTGTCCCATTGCATGATCCTATAGTTAATGAGATTTAAAAAACTAGAATAATAACAAGATAGATATAGATAGCAAGAGATAAAAATGTAGTTTTATTGATATATTAGAGAGATATTACAGAAGCAACATGATTTTAACATAATCTTGATAGAATATTGACATGGCTCTGATACCATTAACAACAGGATCATGCAATGGGACACAGAGAACATATAGAGCTTATAAACAAGCAACATCTAGTAGAGTAATTACAATAGACATATCATAAATAATATATTTAGAAAAAGTTTTTGATTTTCAAGATCCCATAAAGAGGTCAAGTGAAGAGAATACACTTTTTTTGACTTGCTACGACTCAACTACTAGGCTAAACTCTAGACTTGAATCTTGGCATTTAATGATTATGACATGAAGAACTCCTCATATTTATAGGATGAAATGAGAAGATAAAAGATCGACACAAAGATGCCAAATCAAAGGACAGAGGAAAGATACCAAAAGTTAGTGGGTTATGGGGCCATTGTACACCACCTAACAAGAAAAAAATAAGGCATCTATTGGCATGGTCGACATGCTACCATCATTTGAAAGTGGTGAGGTCCATAGAAAAAAGAGGGTTGTCATGTTGACAATCATAACTACAGACAGATTCCATAATTAATCTTTATATTAAATCAGTCATCATCATTGAATTCAAATTCTCTTTTGGGAGAATAATGGTTGTCATCATCAAAGTCGATGTGGTCCATGTATAAAGATAATAAAATCCTTAAGATATAACCACTAGGTGTAGGAGAAAATACAACTTGATGACTTATCGTAAACCATTTCCAAAGAGATGTTAATGGTTGAATAGGAGCTAAGCTAGTATGTAGATTAACTTAGAAATTTTGAACAAAAAATATTTTAAACTTAATATTGAAAGGTATCCTTAAAGAAATAAATATATTTCTCACTTGATCTAGAGGGATACAAACAATATGATCATCAAAATATTTCACTGACAAAATATAATCCAAAAATTCAATAAAATAATTTGGGATTTTAGTAGTAAAGTTAAAATTTGGCCAACTAGCATCCCACCATTTTTTGATATTTATTATGAACCTATTTGCAATTTATTGACTAACACTAAAAGGATCTTTTTCAAGACCATGAATCTTTGTACTGGTCCAAACTAACATTGCATGAATCATTTCTTTTCTTTTTTGGTTGTTGAGAATTAAATTTCCAAAAGAAAGGTTGAAGGTTCAATCCCCTTATTTGAGAATCTAGTGGAGGTCTAGACTTTGAAGATTCTCCTATATCAATATAACTTTCAATTTTGGTAGGTTCAATCTTAGCCATTCTTACTTGGAAGATCTTATCAAGATAATTTTTAGAATCAGACAGACTTTTTGATATAGATTTTTTGAATGATTCTTTTTATATTTTTAAAACATTTTGCTAGGAATGAATATTTTAACTGTAATCAATATGTTTTGAGACAACAATTTCTGGTTATGTCTGAGAAGATTATTCTTTATCTTTTAGTAAATTTAGAATATCAAGAATAGAAGATAAGATACATTTTAATTTACAATTTCTCTAGATATACTATCAAAAGTTGAAGATAGCTATATAATTTTTTGATGTGATTCTTCCTATTTTGTCTTAAGAGTAAAAATTTGAGTTTTCAAATCTGTCTTAATAGAAACTATATTAGTCTTAACTTAATCTTGGCTTTAACTGATAATATTTTTCTCAACAATCATATCATCTATCTTTGTTTCAATAGATTGTTGTTTTAGTCTAATTTTGTTGAATTTATTATCTATTTTTTAAATACGATGACTATGATGGGTAGTAATATTATCATTTAAAACATTGATGGCTCTAGTAAATTATTCTTTTTGATATAACTCAATACTCTTTAAAATATTAGAAACTTAATCAAAACTTTGCTGTATTTCTAAAATTTTATTATTTAAATATTTAGTTGTAATATTAATCTAATTTATTAACTTAACATTTGTAGACTGATCAAGAATTTTGTCAGACATTCAGAGATAATATTTTTGTGTCTGATACTTTCCATCAAGTGAATATTGATTGAAATCAACATGCTTTGGGAATCCTTATTCTATGTATGATTCATCTCCCAGAGGAATTTTCCATATATTCCCTTCCTTTGCTTCTTTTTTAGTCTTTTCTCCAACAGTTTCTTCCATATTAATTATTTTGGCTTTAGCAAGTATCTTCTTATTTTGTCAAGTAGTTCTTATATGAATAAATCTCTTTTAACCATGTGAATACTAGATTGATCTGGGTGACTTATGAGTTTTTAAATATCAATACAATAATATGAATCTATTTAAGGGTCAAACTTTCTTGAAATGCAGACAATGAGGATTGATTAGAGGCAAGGGTTGCTGCAATTATATGTTTAACATATGGTCTTTTAAATCATTTTGAAAGTCAAATCTGATAGTAGATTTATTTGAATTTTTTTTATAGATGTAGAAAATGATAAATATTTTTTGGGCTTCTGAACAAAGTCTTTGTCTACTATCTATTTTTTAAGAAACTTAAGATCCGACCAAGAAATTGATTTAGCTAAGATTATTTAACTATTTTTTTCAAATGAAGTAACTGTAGAATTTAATGAAGAAAATATTAGTCCTAAATAGAAGCTCCTAACTCTTAAGGCCATAGATGTGTATGATAAAGTTGCACCATTTCATCTAATTTATAAAACCACCATAATTTTTTTTTAAATGTTATCCAAGTTAAGTAGAATGATGATTATAAATACCACTTGAAAATAGTTGATGACAAAACTATCTGTTAGTTAAAATCTTAGTTTAAATATAATTTTTTGCATATTTGTGTCATTACTATTGGTGTTTTCTTTTTATTTAGAAGAGATCTGAATGTCAAAATTATAAGATGTTTACTTGATAATAGACATACCAATTTTAGTTCTTATTTAAAAAATGATGTTCAAACTGGTCTTCATGATGGTTTAATTTTATCAACTATGTATCCAAATTATCTAGTCACCATTTATCAAGAAGAAAACCTAAATAAAGTATTAAAGCTTTTCCTTCAAAATCATGGATTAGATATGATCCATAGATATTATCCTCTTAATATTAAATACCAGTTCATGTATCATCACATCAATACCTTCACCTTGCTAAAATCCATACTCTCAAATAAAGCAAAAGCATGGTGTGCCATGCAATAGAAATATTAACAACAAGATCATGTAATGGGACACATAGAGAAATTACAGAGCTTACAAACATGCAACATATAGAAGATTAATTATAATAGATATATCATAAATAATATATATAAGTTTTTTTTTTCTATTCTTAGGATCCATCAAAGAGGGTAAGCGAAGAGCATACACTTTTTCTTAACTTGCTATGACTTAACTACTAGGATAAACTCTAGACTTGAATCTAGACATTTAATGCTTATGACGTGAAGAACATCTCATATTTATAGGATGAAATGAGAAGATCAAGGATTGACAGAAAGATGCCAAATCAATAGATAGAAGGCAAGATGTCAAAATTTAGTGGGTTATGGGCCCACTGCACATTGTTTAACAAGAAAATAAAGAATATGTCGACACGACTAACAGATTACCACCTTTTAAAAGTGATGAGGTCCATAAAAAAGAGAGGGTTATTATTCCCACATTCATATCTACAGACAAACCCCATAACTAGTCTTTATATTAAATCAATCATCATCATTGAATTCATATTCTCCTTGGGAGAACAATGGTTGCCATCATCAGAATCAAAGTCAGTGTAGTCTATGTATAAAATTGATGGAATCCTTAAGATAAAAAAATTAGGTGTAGGAGGAAACACAATTTGATGACTTATAGTAAACTATTTCTAAAGAGTTGCTAATGGTTATGTAGGAGCTAAGTTAGTATGTAGATTAACTTAGAAATTTTAAACTGATAATATTTCAAACTTAATCTTGAAAGGTATCCTTAGAGTAATAAATATATTTTTTACTTGATCTAGAAGGATATGAACAACAAGATCATCAAAAGTTTTTATTGGCATAATATAATTCAAAAATTCAAATAAATAATCTGATATTTCAATATATAACAAAAAATATTCTGTAGCAGGGTTAAAATTTGGCCAAAGGGTAGACCATTGAATTAACAATTCAAAACCACACCTACAAATTAAATTTTTAAATAGATTATTTATACCAATAATCCCTAGATTATTAGCTTCATGATATAACATTATTATTGAACACCACCTTTTGCCATCAGGGTTTTGAAACTGAGATGTCCATGCCAAATGAATATTATTGAGTTCTACAGAAGCTTCATGAGATATTTTGATGAGAGCATTGATTTTATGAATTAATTGATTGAAAATAGATGGAGTGGATCTCCATATATGATGATAAAAAATTTCATGAACTTCAGTAACTATTACTGCCATGACTGACTATTTTAAATTATCTGAATTGAATTTTTGGAATATAAAATTAGCAAGACAATTCTTTTTTTCAAAAAAATGCTCAACAAAGAAGTCAATGTTTGACAGAAAGGTTATCCACATGGTTAACCTACTCACATATCTTTATTTTAGATTATCAGTAGAATACAAAATACTCATAAAATTATTTAAACCAGATCTAACAATTTTTTTTCTGATCTCATAAAAAACATAAAAGCTCGAATAGCCTTAATAACAATAAGAATTTCTTTATGAGTAGAATGATAATTTTTTTGAACCTATTTAAAAATTTCTAAAGAAAATCTACAAAGTTTTTCTAAAACATATGAAAATATTTTTTTAAGAATGACACCTCAATATAATTTTGAAGCATCTATTTCAATCATCTTTAGACCATTACTAGAAAAAATAAAGGTAGTAAATTTTGACAATTTTGTTTTATCCTTTGAACTACTTTTGTCATTTCACCTGACCATGCTAGAGGATTCTTTAAGCCAAAGGGTAGGACATTCCATTCATATTGTCCAAATGGAGTAATAAATTCAGTCTTGTACTTATCTTGTCTTGCTACTTGTATCTACCAAAATCTTGATTTTAAATCAAACTTACTATAAAATTTGCTTCCACTTATTCTCTGCAAGATTTTATATTTTGACAGAATAAGACACTGAATAGGTAAAATATATTTATTAAGAGGAACATAATTTATAGTCTCTTTTTACCTCTTATTTATTTTGATCTTTTATTTACATAAAATACTTCACAAGCCCAAAGGATATTAGAATCTCTTATCAAACCTTATTCCTTTAATTGATTTATTCATGAAAATGTTCTTCTATAAGTGAAGGAGACATTCTTGAATGATGTGCTTTACACTTGGGTTTTATTTCTTTATCATTTCTATCCTTTACCATCTTCAATTCAATTTTTCATTTATATATTTTTCTATCTCTGAATGCTAAAGAATTTTTGGAGCAACAATCCTTTTTAAGTTTTTAAATTATTAGTTCAATGCTAGCATTGTAAAAGTTTACCTTCAGCTGTATCCATCTTGGATCAACTAATTTTTTTAACTTTTTTTTCATAAAAAAATTTGTATTCATATCTAGATTTCTTATATAAAGAATATTTTTGTGTAAAAATTATTTCATGTGGTTGAATTATGATAGGGTAGAAAGTATTCAAGTTATCTAAACCAATCATCATATCAAACATTGGAATTTAATATTATACTATCTTAAAATGATAGATAGAGTCACCAAACATAACAACAATAATTGCAAATAATTTTAAAACTATAGTTTTTATATTGAAAGTTAATCTATGAAAATTAGCTTTTCACATATTAATAGGGATAAAATGATATTTAACGAGAGAGATATTAGTATCTATATCAAGTAGGACATCCAAGTTGTATTATTTAAAATTAACCCATTTAATATGAATTTCACATACTAGATTATTAGTATTATATACTGATATCTGATGTATGTTGAATTATTATGAGATGTTTCCTCCCTAAAAATAAGATTATATCTCATTAGTTACTTGAAGTAATTATTCTTCAAATAAGTGTTCGTGTTCATCAACAAGAGCTTCTTCTTTTAGAATATCTTGTAATTCAGTCTAAGCTCTAGCTAAGAAGCACTAAAGTTGATAGATATGTTTCTTTTTTTATGTAGCTTTATCATATATGTCAGGTTGATAGGTAGCTTTAATTGGAGAAGATTTCTCATTTTTAGACTAAAATTCTTGGGACGAAATATTCTTTTGCCTTTTTTGTTCAACTAAATAAAGAGAGTTTTTTTTCTTAGTACCTATAATTTGTTGTTGTAAAAACATTTTTTCAGAGATCATATAGGCAATAATTTTAGCATATATTTCTTTAAGGAAAGATATTTGTTGGGATAAACTTAAAACATCTAGAAAAAGATTAAAAATCATATGAATCTTAAATCTTATATCAGAATCATAATCAAATGATTGATATTTTTATTTAGTGTCAGCGAGATTCATATTTACTTGATTATCATATTCATTACTATCAGATGCTTCTCATAAAATATCTAACTCATATTAAAGTTTATCTTCTTCTGAAACTAAAACATATTCATCTTCATTGATTCCATGGCTATTCAAAAAATTAGTCTTTTTAGATTCTTTTCTACTATTAGGATATTTATTTTCATAATGATCACCTTGAAAAATGAAACATTTGAGAGGTTTCTTATGGAACCCATGTTTCTTTTTTCTTAGTATCCTCCTCGGACCAAATTTTTTTTCTAGATTTATATCTAGGCTTCCAAAAATTATAATAAGTAAATTCTTTTTCTGAGAAATATTTGTAAGAATTAGATTTCTTATTTTTTTTATACTATCTATATCTATGCACATCCATACAACCAAAATTATCACTAATAAAATTAAAAAAATTTGCATATTTTATTTGTAAAACTTTAGAGTTTATTTTTGTACCTCTCTTTCTACACATAACCTTTCATTGACTATTTTAATATTCTGATTTATCCTTCAAAAGGACATGGTTGGAATATTATCACCCATAGTAAATTTATATTTGGTATCAAAATATTCAAGAAATGATTCTATATACCTAGTATTATATGCTAGATTAAAGATTTATCTAGTATTATAGAATAGATTCTCCATATAGTGCATATATTCATATCATATCATACAATTGAGTTTTAAGAAAATTTGCTTTGTTTACCTCTTTATCATTATCAAGTGTGCCAATGAATATAAAAAGTAAAGCATTATATAGTGCAGAGATAGGTTCTGGATGAGTGTATATACTTTCATGAAACAATGGACCACTAGCATACCACCATTCTTTGATATTTTCTATGAAGCTACTTGTAAGTTGTTGATTAACATTGAAAGAATCTTTTTTAAGACCATGAATTTATATACTGGCCTAGGCTAACATTTCATGAATCATTTTTATTTTTTTTTGTAGTTCATAACTGAATTTTTAAAAGAAAGGTTGAAGGTTAAATGTCCTTATTTAAGAATATAGTGGAGGTCTAGACTTTGAATATTCTCTTATATAAAAATAACTTCTAGTTTCAGCAAGTTCAATCTTAGCCATTCCTACTTAGAATATCTTCTCAATAAATTTTTTAGAATCAGGTAGACATTTTGATTTAGATTTCATGAATGATTCTCTTTGTATTTTTAAAACATTTTGCAAAGAATGGATATTTTGACTGTGATCAATATGTTCTAAAATAATAATTTTTAGATGTGGCTAAGAAGATTGTTCTTTATATTTTAGTGAATCTAGAATATCAAGAATAAAAGAAAAGTTATAATTTTAGTTTATAATTTCTATAACTACACTATCAGAAGCTGAAGTTAGTTTTTTGATTTATTAATGTGATTATTCATATTTTGTCTCAAGAGTAGAAATTTGAGTTTTCAAATCTATCTCAAAAGAAACCATACTAGTCTTAAGCTGATCTTGGCTTTAACTGATAACTTTTTCCTCAACAATCATATCATCTACCTTTATTCCAATAGATTTTTGTTATAGTATAATGCTGCTAGATTCATTATCTATTTTTAGAATCAACTAATTATGATAGGTAGTAATATTATCATTTAAAATTTTGATGGATCTAGTAATTTCTCCTTTCTGATATAACCTAATACTTCTTAACATCTCAAAAACTTGATCAAGACTTTGTTGTATTTTTAAAACTTTATTATTTAAAAAATTAGTTTCAAGACTATTTTAATTTATTAACTTAACTCCTATAGACTGATCAAGACTTTTGTCAAATGTTTTAAAATAATACATTTGTGTCCTATTTTTTCTATCTAGTGAATATTGATAAAAATTAGCAAACTATGGAAATACTTTTTCTGTGTATGATTCATCTCTCAAAGGAGTTTTATATATATACATTTCCTCTTCTTATTTTTTAATCTTTTCTCTAGAAGTTCCTTCCATATTAATTCTTTTGGCTTCAGCAAGTAACTTCTTATTTTTCTCAAGTAGTTCTTGTATTGTTAAATCTCTTTTAACCATGTGAATACTAGATTGATCTGGATGGCTTATGATTTTTTGAAAATCAATAGAGTAATATGAATCTATTTGAGGGTTGTAAACTTTCTTGAGATGCAGACAGTGTGGATTGATTGGAGGCAATAGTTGTTATAATTATATGTTTAGCATATGGTCTTTTAAATCATTTTGAGAGTCAAATATGATAATATAATTGTTTAGAAAATGTTTTACAGATGTAGTATATGATAAAGATTTCTTAAGCTTCTAAACAAACTCTGTGTCTACTATCCATTTTCTGAGAAACTTAAGATTTGATTAAAAATTTGATTCTACTAGGATTATCTGATTATTTTCCATTGCATGACACACCATACTTTTGCCTTGCTCAAGAGTATACTTGAAATTAGGGTGAAGAGTATTGATTAGATGATATATGACTTGATATTTAATATCAAGATGATAAAATCCAAGGATCATATCTAATCCATATGTTTGAAGGAAAAGCTTCAAAATTTTATTTAGGTTTTCTTCTTGATGAATGATGATTAGATAATCTGGATACATAGTTGTAAAAATTAGACCATCATGAAGATCAATTTGAACAATATTTTATAAACAAGCACTAAAATTGGTATGTTTATTATCAAGTAAATTTCCTAAATTACTGACATTTAGACCTCTTCTAAATAAAGGGAAAACACCAATAGTAATGACATCAATATGCACAAACTTATATTTAAACTGAGATTTTAATTGATGGATATTTTTGTCATCAACTATTTGCATGTGGTATTTATAGTCATCATTCTACTTAGCTTGGATAACATTTTCATAAACTATTATGGTGGTTTTAGTAATTAGATGAAATGGTAAAAGTTTATCATACACATCTGTGGTCTTAAGAGTTGGGATCTTCCATTCAGGACTACGATTTTTTTCATTAAATTTTATAGTTACTTTGTTTACAGAAAATAATGAACCGATAAATATATCAAAGAGAGTAAAGATATTAGATGTATCTATACTATCAATAATTATTTGGTTTGATGCATCCATAGTCTTCACTCTATCAATACTATATAGATCCTCTATCTGAAGATGATATGGAGACAAAAGACCAAAATAACAATAAAATATATATAAATAAAATATATGAAAGTATAATTTTATTGATATATCAGAGAGGTATTACAGAAGCAACATGATTTGAACATAATCTTGAAAAAATATTGACATAGCTCTGATACCATTTACAATAAGATCATGCAATGAGATACACAGAGCACTTATATATCTTATAGACATGCAACATCTAACAAAGTAATTACAATAGACATATTATATTTAGGAAATGTTTTTGATTTTCTAGATCCCACAAAGAGAGCAAGCAAAGAGCATACATTTTTTCTTAACCTGCTACAACTCAACTACTAGGCTACTCTAGACTTGACTCTATATATTCAATTATTATGACATGAATATATCCTCATATTTATAGAATAAAATGAGAAGAACAACAATCGAAACAAAGATGTTAAATCAATGGATAAAAGACAAGATGCCAAAAGTTAGTAGGTTATGAGCCTAATATGCACTGCCAAACAAGAAAAAAATAAGGAATCTATAGATATGGCTGATAGGTTACCACCTTTTGAAAGTGGTTAGATCTACATAAAAATAAGAGTGTTATCGTGCCCACATTGATGGCTATAGATAGATCTCATAACTAGTCTTTATATTAAATCAGTCATCATCATTAAATTTATATTCTCCTTGGGGATAATACTGGTTGTTATCATCAAAGTTAGTGTGATCCATACATAAAGATGATGAAATCCTTAAGATACAACCACCAGGTGTAAGAGAAAACACATATTGATGACTTATATTAAACTATTTCCAAAGAAATGCTAATGATTATACATGAGCTAAGCTAGCATGTAGATTAACTTAAAAATTTGGAACTAAAAATATTTTAAACTTAATCCTAAAAGGTATCCATAAAGAAATAAATATATTTTTCACTTTATCTGGAGGAATAAGAACAAGAAGATAATCATAAGCTTTCATTGATAATATAATCCAAAAATTTAAACAAGTAATTTGGTATTTCAGTAGATGACCAAAAAAAATTTATAGCAGGGTTAAAATTTGGTCAAAAGGTAGACTATTGGATTAGAAATTCAAAACCATGCCTACAAATAATTTTTTTAAATAGATTATTTATACCAATAAGTTTTAGATTATTAACTTCATGATATAACATTATTGTTGAACACCACTTTTTGTCACCGATTTCTTCAAACTGAGATGCCCATGTCAAATGAGTACTATTGAGTTCTACAGAAGCTTCATGAGATTTTTTGGTGAGAGCATTGATTTCAAGAGTTCACTGATTAGAAACAAATGCAGTGGATCTGTATATATTCTAATAAAAAAATTCATGAACTTTAGTAACTATTACTACCATGACTGACTATTTTGAATTATCTAAATTGAATTCTTTAGATATAAAATCAATAAGATAATTTTTATTTTAAAAATATGCTTAATAGAGAAGTCAAAGTCTGATAAAAAATATTGCCCACCTAGTTAATCTGCTCACAGATCCTTTTTTTATATTATCAGTAGAATGAAGAATACCTTTAAATTTATTTGAATCAGATCTAACAAGAATTTCTTTGATTTTAAAAAAAACATAAAAACATGAATACCCTTAATAACAATGAGAATTTCTTTCAGTAGAATGATAATTTTTTTTAAACTGTTTAAATTTTTTTAAAGTAAATCTAGAGAGTTTTTTTGAATCATTTGATAATCTTTTTTTAATAACTACACCCCAATATAATTTTGAAGCATCTATTTTAATAATCTTTAGACCATTATCAAGTAAAACTAAAGGTAGTAAATTTTGATTATTTTATTTTATTCTTTGGATAGCATTTGTTATTTCACCTAACCATGCTAAAGTATTCTTTAAGATAAAAGGGAGGACATTCTATTCACATTGTCCAAATGGAATAACAAATGCAGTCTTGTACCTATCTTGTTCTCCTACTTGTACCTACCAAAATCTTAATTTTAAATCAAATTTACTGTAAAATTTTATTTTACTTATTCTCTACAATATTTTATATTTTTAAAGAATATGATATTGAATAGGAAAAAAATATTTATTTAGAGGAATATAATTTATAACTAGTCTTTTTTTACCCCTTATTTATAATTTATAACTAGAGTTGCTTCAGATAATTTTAATGAGACACATAGAGAACTTACAGAGCTTAAAAACACACAACATCTAGTAGAGTAATTATAATATACATATCATAAATAATATATTTAGGAAAAGTTTCTTATTCATAGGATCCCATAAAGAGAGAAAGCGAAGAGCATACGCTTTTTTCTAACTTATTATGACTCAACTACTAGGCTAAAGTCTAGACTTGACTCTAGACATTCAATGCTTATGACACGAATAAATCCTCATATTTATAGGATGAAATGAGAATATTAATGATCGATAGAAAGATTCCAAATCAATGGATATAAGGCAAGATTCTAAAAGTTACTGGGTTATGGGTTCACTACGCATCCCCTAACAAAAAAAAAAGAAATCTATGGAGACGGTCGATAGGTTACCACTTTTTGAAATTGGTGAGGTCCATAAAAGAATAAGAGGGTTATTTTTCCCACATTCACAACTATAGATAGACCCCATAACTAGTATTTATATTAAATTAGTCATCATTATTGAATTTATATTCTCATTGAGAAGAATAATGGTTATCATCATCAGAATCAAAGTCAGTGTGGTCCATGTATAAAGTTGATGGAATACTTAAAATACAAATTCCACATGTAGGAGAAAACAAAGCTTGATGACTTATAGTAAACTATTTCCAAATAACTGTTAACGATTGTGTAGGGGCTAATCTAGCATGTAGATTAACTTAAAAGTTTTGAACTAGAAATATTTAAAACTTAATCCTGAAAGGTATCTTTAAATTAATAAAAATATTTCTCACTTTATTTAGAGGGATTCAAAAAACAGGATCATCAAAAGTTTTTATTGGCATAATATAATCTAAAAATTCAAACAAGTAATCTAATATTTTTGTAGATGACTAAAAATTCTTTGTAGCAAGATTAAAATTTGGCCAAAAGGTAGACCATTAGATTAGGATTTAAAAACCATGCTTGCAAATAAAATTTTTAAATGAATTATTTATATCAATAATCCTTTGATTATTAGCTTCATGATATAACATTATTGTTGAACACCACTTTTTACCATCAGGTTCTTAAAACTGAGATGTCCATGATAAATGAGTATTATTGAGTTTTACAAAAGTTTCGTGAAATTTTCTGGTGAGATATTCAATTTCATGAGTTAATTGATTATCAATAGATGAAATGAATCTCCATATATGTTGATAAAATTCTTCATGAACTTCAATAACTATTACTACCATTACTGACCATTCTAAATTATCTGAATTGAATTCTATAGATATAAAATTAGTAGAAGAATTATTTTTTCTAGGAATATGTTCAACAGAGAAATTAAAGTTTGACAAAAATATTTCCCACCTGATTAATCTGCTCATAGATCCTTTTTTTAGATTATTAGTAGAATGAAAAATACTCATAAAATTACTTAAATAAGATCTAACAAGCAATTTTTTTGATCTCATAAAAATCATAAAAGCTTGAATAGCCTTAATAACAGCAAGAATTTTTTTGTGAGTAGAATGATAATTTTTTTAAGAATGTTTAAATTTTTTTGAATTAAATCTACAAAACTTTTTAAACCATTCGATAATCTTTCTTTAAAAACTGCAGTCAAATATAATTATGAATCATCTATTTTAATAATCTTTAGACCATTACTAGGCAAAACTAAAGGTGATAAATTTTAACAATTTTGTTTTATCTTTTTAATAGTCTTTATCATTTCACCTGACCATGCTTGAGGATTCTTTTTTAGCCTTTTATTTAAAATAGTTATATTTTGTACAATATTATAATAATAACCTGTTACATAGTTTAGAAAACTAAGAAATCTCTGTAGCAAACTACTATCTTTGAGCTTATAAAATATATATATATATATATATATATATATATATATATATTAAAACATATTTTTTAACTAAAACTTCTCTTGATTTTATAGTAACTCTTAAAAAATCAATCTCATTTTTAAAAATTGTATTTTTTTCTCAGATAAAACTAGATCATTGTCAAACACAATCTGATAGAATTGTTCTAGAGGATTTAGATAATCTTTATGTGATTTTGAAAATACTAATATATCATCTATATGGACAATAATAAAATTAAAATATGTTGACAAAAATTTATTCATCATTTCTTAAAATATGCTAGGATCAGTCTTTAAAATAAAGGGTAAGACATTTCATTCATATTGTCTAAATGGAGTAATAAATGCAACCTTGTACATGTCTTGTTTTTCTACTTGTATCTACCAAAATTTTGATTTTAAATTAAACTTACTGTAAATTTTGATTCCATCTATTCTTTGCAAGATTTCATCTTTTAAAAGAATAAAATGTTAAACATGTAAAATATATTTATTAAGAGGAACATAATTTATAACTAGTATCTTTTTATCTCTTATTTACTCTGATCATTTATTTATATAAAATATTTCATAAACCCAAGGGATATTAGAATCTCTTATCAAACATTGTTATTTTAATTTCTTTATCTCCTGAAAACATTCTTAAATAAGTGAAGGAGACATTCCTGAATGATGTCTTAAACTTGGGTTCTATTTCTTTGCCATTTCTATCTTTTACCATCTTTAATTTAATTCTACATTCATGTATTTTTCTATCTTTGAATATCAAAATATTTTTAGAGCAACAATATTTTTGAAGTTTTTCAATTATTGCTTCAATGCTAGCATGGCAAAGATTTACTTTTTTCTATATTCATCTGGTATCAACTAGTTTTTTTAATCTTTTCTTTCATATGAATTTTGTATTCATATCTAGATTTCTTTTATAAAGAATATTTTCATGCAAAAATTATTTCATGCGATTGAATTTTGATAGGATAGAAAGTAGCCAATTTATTTGAACCAATCATCATATCATACATTGGTATTTCATGTTATACTATCTTAAAATGATAGATAAAGTCACCAAACATAATACAAGTAACTCTAGATAATTTTAAAATTACAAATTTAAAATTGAAAGTTAACCTATGAAAGTTAGTTTTTCATATATCATCAGGAATAGAATGATATCTAGTAAGAGAGATATCAACCCCTGTATCAAGAAAGACATCCAAATAATATGGTTTAAAATCATCCCATTTTATCTAAATTTTATAAACTAGATTATTAGTATTGTATACTAATATTTGATGTATGTTTAAATTATTATGAGAGGTTTTCCCCCACTCAAAATTAGATTCTATCTCATTTGTTATTTGGAGGCATTTTTCTTCAAATAGGTGTTCATATTCATTAGCAACAATTTTTTTTTTAGATCTTGTATTTCAATCTGAGCTTTATCTAAGAAGTGCCGAAGTTGATAGATCCACTTCTTTCATCAAGTAGCTCTATCATATGTGTCAAGTTTTTAGGTAACTTCAATTGGAGAAGTTGTCTAGTTTTTGGACTAAAATATAATATTGCATTTTTTACTGAGTTAAATAGAGAGAATATTTCTACTCAGTAGCTACAATTTATTGTCGTAAAAACATTCTTTCAAAGATCATATAGGTAAAAATTTTAGCATATCTTTCTTTGAGGAAAGATATTTGTTCAGATAAATTTAAGGCATTTAGAAAAGGAGCAAGAATCATATAAATATAACATATTATATCAAAATCATAATCAAATGATTCATCATTTGATTCAATGTAAATAAATTCATATTTACTTGATTACCGGATTCATCACTATCAGATGCTTCTCACAAAATATATGACTCATATTGAAGTTTATCTTGATCTAAAATTAAAATGTATTCATCTTCATTGATTCCATGGGTATTAAAAAAATTAATCTTATTGAACTATTTTATTTTATTAAGACATTTATTTGCATAATGATCACCTTGACAGATGAAATATTTGACAGCCTTCTTGTGGAACTCATGTTTCTTTTTTTTGTATATTCTCCTCGGACCAAATTTATTTTTTCTAGATGTATATCTAAGCTTCCAAGACTTATTATAATTTTTTTTTTAGGAACATTTAAAAGAATGAGATTTATTATTTTTTTTATACTATCTATATCTATGCACATCTAGACAACCAAAATTATCATTAATAAAATTACAAAATTTTACACCAATTTGTTTGTGAAAATTCATAGTTTCTTTCTATAGCTTTCTTTCAACACATAAATATTTAATGACTACTTTAATATTTTGATTTATCCTTTCAAAAGATATGGTTGGAAGGTTATCACCCATAACAGCTTTATATTTGGTACCAAAATATTTAAGTAATAATTATATAGACCTAATCTTGTATGATAGACTAAAGATTTTTTCAATATTATACAATAGATTCTCCATATAGTACATATATTCATCTATCCTGGTCATACTATCCAATTAGGATTTAAAAAACTTTGCTTTGTTTTTCTCTTTATCATTATCAAGTGTGACAATAAATTTAGAAAGTAAAGTATTGTAGATTGTAGAGATAGGTTCTAGATGAATGTATATGCTTTCATGAAACACTGGACCACTAGCATCCCATCATTCTTTGATATTTTCTATGAACTTATTTGCAATTTATTGACTAACACTGAAAGGATCTTTCTTAAGACCATAAATTTGTACACTGACCCAAGCTAACATTTTATGAATCATTTCTTTCCTTTTTTTTGTTGGTTCATAATTAAATTTCTAAAATAAAGGTTTAAGGTTCAATGTCCTTTTTTGAGAATCTAGTGGAGGTCTAGACATTGAAGATTCCCCTATATCAAAATAACTTTTAGTTTTGGTAGGTTAAATCTTAGTCATTCCTACTTAAAATATCTTATCAAGAGCTTTTTTAAAATGAGGTAGAATTTTTGATTTAAATTTTGTGAATAATTCTCTTTGTATTTTTAAAATATTTTTCCAAAAATAGATATTTTGACTGTAATCAATATGTTTTGAGATTACAATTTCTAGTTGTGGCTGAGAAGATTATCCTTTATCTTTTAGTGAATCTAAAATATTAATAATAGAAGATAAGCTAGAATTTTGGTTGACAATTTCTCTAGCTATGCTATCAGAATCTGAAGATAGTTATCTAATTTTTTGATATGATTCTTCTTGTTTTGTCTCAAGAGTATAAATTTGATTTTTCAAATCTGTCTCAATAGAAACCATACTAGTCTTAAGATAATCTTGGCTTTGACTGATAACCTTTTCCTCAGCAATCATATAGTCTACCTTTGTTTCAATAGACTGTTATTGTAGTCTAATGCTGATAGATTCATTATCTATTTTTTTAAATAAGTTGACTATGATAGGTAGTAATATTATCATTTAAAACATTAATGGATCTAGTAATTTCACCTTTTTGATATAACTCAATAATCCTTAACGTCTTAAAAACTTGATCAAGACATTGTTGTATTTTTAAAACTTTATTATTCAAACATTTAGTATTAATATTATTCCAATTCATTAATTTAAATTTTGTAAATTGGTCAAGACTTTTGTCGAACATTCTGAGATAATATATTTGTGCCCTATATTTTCAATCGAGTGAATATTTATTAAAATCAATAAGATTTGGGAATCCTTTTTCTGTGTATGATTCATCTTTCAGAGGACTTTTTTATATATGACATTTCTCTTCTTTTTTAGTCTTTTCTCTAGAAGTTTCTTCCATATTAATTCTTTTAGATTTAGCAAGTAACTTCTTATTTTTCTCAATTAATTCTTGTATAGCTAAATTATTTTAACCATGTGAATACTCGATTGATCTGGATGACTTATGATTTGTTGGCAATCAATAAATTAATATGAATCTATTTGAGGGTCAACTTTCTTGAGATGCAGATAGTGAGGATTGAATGGAGGTAAGAGTTGTGATTATATGTTCAATATATAGTCTTTTAAATTATTTTGAGAGTGATAATAGAATTTTTAGACAAATATTTTATACATGTAGCAAATGATAAATATTTTTTGGGCTTCTAAACAAATTCTATGTCTACTATGTATTTTTCTAAAAAACTTAAGATTTCACCAAGAAATTGATTCAGTTGGGATTATCTGACTATTTTTGTGTAATGAAACACACAAATAATTTACAGAGATTACAAACACATAACATCTAGTAGAGTAATTACAATAGACATATCATAAATAACATATTTAGAAAAAGTTTTTGATTTACAGGGTCATACAAAGAGAGAAATCAAAGAGCATACATTTTTTCTTGATTTAATATGACTCAATTACTAGGCTAAACTCTAAACGTGACTCTAGGTATTCAATGCTTATGACACAAAGAACTCCTCATATTTATAGTATAAAATGAGAAGATCAATGGTCAACATAAAGATGTCAAATCAATTAATAGAATGTAAGATTTTAAAATTTAGTGGGCTATGGGCTCACTGCGCACCACCTAACAAGAAAAAAATAAGGAATCTGTCAACATGGTCGATAGGTTACCACCTTTTAAAAGTGATAAAGTCTACAAAAAAATAAGAGATGGTTATCATTCCCATATTAATAGATACAAATAGACCCTATAGCTAGTATTTATATTAAATTAGTCATCATCATTGAATTCATATTCTCTTTAGAGAGAATAATAGTTATCATAATTAAATTTAAAGTCAGTGTGGTCCATCTATAAAGATGATGGAATCCTTAAGATATGACCACTAGGTGTAGTAGGAAACACAACTTGATGACTTATAGTGAACCATTTTCAAAGAGCTATTATTGGTTGTGTAGGAGCTAAGCTAGCATGTAGATTAACTTATAAATTTTTAACTAAAAATATTTCAACCCTAATCTTAAAAGGTGTCCTTAAAGAAATAAATATATTTTTCACTTGATCTATAGGGATATGAACAACAGGATCATCAAAATATTTTATTAGCATAATATAATTCACAAATTCAAACAAATAATTTGGTATTTCAGTAGATGACCAAAAACTCTCTGTGGTAGGGTTCAAATTTAGCCAAAAGGTAGACCACTGGATTAGGAATTCAAATCCATACCTAAAAATAAAGTTTTTAAATGGATTATTTATACCAGTAATCTTTGGATTATTAGCTTCATGATATAACATTATTGTTGAACACCACCCTTTGCCATCAGGTTCTTGAAACTAAGATATCCATGCCAAATGAGTATTATTGAGTTCTATAAAAGATTCATAATTTTTTTGGTGAGATCATCTATTTCATGAGTTAACTGATTAGAAATAGATGAATTGGATCTCTATATATGCTGATGTAATTCTTTATGAAATTCAATAGCTATTACTGCCATGATTGATCATTTTGAATTATCTAAATTGAATTCTCTAGATATAAAATCAATAAGAAAACTCTTTTTTCTAAGGATATGCTTCATAAATAAGTCAAAGTTTGATATAAATATTTCTCATTTAGTTAATCTACTCACAGATCCTTTTTTTAGATTATCAGTAGAATAAAGAATACTTATAAAGTTATTTAAATCAGATCTAATAAATTTTTTTTGATCTCACAAAAAACATAAAGGCTTGAATAGACTTAACAACAATAAAACTTTCTTTGTGAGTAGAATGATAATATTTTGAAGAAAATCTATAGGGTTTTTTTGAACCATCTAACAATCTTTTTTTAAGAACTGCACCACAATATAATTTTGAAGCATCTATTTTAATAGTATTGAAACCATTATCAGGTAAAATTAAAGGTGGTAAATTATAAAAAATTTATTTTATCTTTTGAACAGTGTTTGTCATTTCACTCGACCATGCTGAAGGATTCTTTGTTAAATTTTTATTTAAAATAATTATATCTTATGCAATATTATAATAATAATCTACTACATAGTTTACATAGTCAAAAATATTTGTAGCAAACTTTTATCTTTGAAATCGTCAGAAAAATTCGTAATATTCTTTAAAACATGTTCCTAAACTAAATTTTTTTTTGAATTTAAATAAAACATACTTTAAACATTGCTTCCACTTATTCTCTACTAGATTTTATATTTTGAAGGAATAGAATATTGAACAGATAAAACATATTTATTAAGAAAAATAGAATTTATAACTAGTTTTTTTTTACCCCTTATTTTCTTTGATCTTTTATTTACATAAAATGTTTCACAAGTCCAAGGGATATTAGAATCTCTTATCAAACCTTATTTATTTAATTGCTTTATCTCCTAAAAATATTCTTCTCTAAGTGAAAGAGACATTCGTGAATGATGTGACTTAAGCTTGGGCTCAATTTTTTTGCCATTTCTATATTTTACCATCTTCAATTTGATTCTACATTCATGTATTTTCTTATCTCTAAATGCCAAAAAAAATTTAGAGAAAAAAACCTTTTTAAGTTTTTTAATTATTGGTTCAATGCTAGCATGGCAAAGATTTATCTTTTTTTGTATCCATTTGATATCAACTAGTTTTTTTAACTTTTTTATCATAAAAAATTTACATTCATAGCTAGATTTCTTGTATAAAAAATATTTTTATGCAAAAATTATTATATATGACTTAATTGTGATAAGATAGAAAGTAGCTAAGTTATTCGAACCAATCATCATATCATAAATTGGTATTTCATATTGTACTATCTTACAATGATAGATAGTGTCACAAAGCATAATAGAAATAACTACAAATAATTTTAAAACTATAGTTTTAAAATTGAAAGTTAACCTATGAATGTCAGATTTCCACATATCAATAGGGATAGAATGATATCTAGCAAGAGAGATATCAAAACTTGTGTCAAGTAGAACATCCAAGCTATATGGTTGAAACCATCTCATTGAATCTAAATTTTACACACTAGATTATTAGTGTTATATATTGATATATGATATATGTTTGAATTATTATAAGAAGTTTCTCCCCTCTCAAAATGAGATTCTATCTCATTAGTTATTTAGAGTAATTCTTCTTTAAAAAAGTGTTCATATTCATCAGCAAGAGTTTCTTCTTTTAGAAGATATTGTAATTCAATCTAAGTTTTATCTAAGAAGAACTGAAGTTGATAGATGCACTTTTTTTTCTAGGTAGCTTTATCATATGTGTCAGGTTGATAGGCAACTTCAATCGAAGAAGCTTTCTAGTTTTTGGACTAAAATAATTGAGACAAAATATATTTTTGTCTTTTTTGTTGAGCTAAGTAGAGAGAATATTTTTACTCAACAACTATAATTTATTATTGTAAAAATATTCTTTCAGAGATCATATAGGATGGAATTTTAGCATATATTTCTTTGAGGAAAGATATTTGTTGAGATAAACTCAAAATGTCTAGAAAATGAGCAAAAATTATATAAATCTAAAATCCTATTTCAAAATCATAATTAGATGATTCATCTTTTGATTTAGTTTTAGCTAGATTCATATTTCCTTGATTATTAGATTCATCATTATCAGATTCTTTTCATAATATATCTGACTCATATTGAAGTTCATCTTCTTTTAAAACTAAAACATATTCATCTTCATTGATTCCATAGCTATTCAAAATATTTATTTTCTTGGATTTTTTTTCTCTTATTAAGATATTTATTTGCATAATGATCACCCTAATAGATAAAACATTTGATAGAATTCTTATAGAACTTATGTTTCTTTTTTTTGAATATCTTCCTCAGACCAAATTTTCTTTTTCTAGATTTATATCTCGGCTTCCAAGACTTATTATAAGTATTTTTTTTCTAAAGAACATTTGAAAGAATGAGATTTATTCTTATTTTTATATTGTCTATATCTATATACATCCATATAACCTAAATTATCATTGAGATAATTATAAATTTTTGCATCAATTTATTTGTGAAACTTCATAGTTTTTTTTTGTGCCTTTCTTTCTACACATAACTTTTCATTGATTGCTTTAATATTATGATTTATATTTTCAAAACACATGGTTGGAAGGTTATCACCTATAAAAACTTTATATTTAATAGAAAAATATTTAATAAATGATTCTATATACCCAATTTTGTATGCTAGATTAAAGATTTCTTCAATATTATAGAATAGATTCTCCATATAACACATATATTCATCTAGCTTGGTCATATCACATAATTGAGATTTAAAAAACTTTTCTTTGTTTGCCTCTCTATCATTATCAAATGTATCAATAAATTTAAAAAGTAAAGCATTGTAGAGTGCATAGATAGGTACTGGATGAGTATATATACTTTCATGAAACATTGGACCACTAGCATCCCACCATTCTTTGATATTTTCTATGAACTTATTTAAAATTTGCTAACACTGAAAGGATCTTTTTTAAGACCATGAGTCTGTACACTGGCTCAAACTAATATTACATGAATCATTTTTTTCATTTTTTTTGGTGGCTCACAACTAAATTTTTAAAAGAAAAGTTGAAGGTTCAATGTCTTTATTTGAGAATCTAGTGGAGGTCTAGAATTTAAAGATTCTCCTATATCAAAATAAATTTTAATTTCAATAGGTTCAATCTTAGCCATTCCTACTTGGAAGATCTTATCAAGATATTTTTAAGAATTAGACAAACTTTTTCATTTAGATTTCGTGAATGATTATCTTTGTATTTTTAAAACATTTTTTTAGGATTGGATATTTTGACTATAATCAATATGTTATGAGATAATAATTTTTAGTTGTGGCTAAGAAGATTGTCTTTTATCTTTTAGTGAATCTATAATATCAAGGATAAAAGATAAGATAGAATTTTGATTTACAATTTTTCTTGCTATGCTATTAGAAGCTGAAGATAGCTCTCTAATTTTTTGATGTACTTCTTCTTATTTTATCTCAAGATTAGCCATTTGAGTTTTAAAATCTATCTCAATAGAAACCATAAAGTCTTAAGTTGATCTTGACTTTGACTAATAACCTTTTCCTCAACAATCATATTATCTACCTTTGTTTCAATAAATTGTTGTTGTAGTCTAATGTTGGATTCATTATCTATTTTTTAAATAAGATGACTATGATGGGTAGTAACATTATCATTTAAAACATTGATGGCTCTAGTAATTTCTCATTTCTAATATAACTCAATACTCTTTCACATCTTAGAAACCTAATCAAGACTTTGTTATATTTTTGAAACTTTATTATTCAAATATTTAGCTGCAAGATTATTCCAAGTCATTAACTTGACTTCTGTAAATTGATCAAGACTTTTTTTTGATGTTCTGAGATAATACATTTGTGCCCTATATTTTTTATCAGGTGAATATTGATTGAAATTAGTAGGCTTTAGAAATATTGTTTCTGTGTATGATTCATTTTCGAGAGGAGTTTTCTATATATGAACTTCATCTTCTTTTTTATAGTTTTTTCTCAACAAGTTCCTTCTATATTGATTCTTTGGCTTCAACAAGTAACTTCTTATTTTTCTCAAGTAGTTCTTGTATGGCTAAATTTATTTTAACCATGTGAATGCTAGATTGATCTATATGACTTATGATTTTTTGGTAATCAATATAGTAATATAAATTTATTTTAGGGTCATAAACTTTCTTGAGATGTAGACAGTGATGATTGATTGGAGGCAAGGGTTGATGCAATTGTATATTTAGCATATGGTCTTTTAAATCATTTTGAAAGTCAAATTTGATAATAGATTTATTTGGAAAATATTTCATAGAAGTATAAAATGATAAAGATTTCCTAAATTTTTGAATAAAGTCTATGTATACTATCTATTTTAAAAAAAACTTAAGATCTGACAAAGAAATTAATTTAACTAAGATTATCTGACTATTTTATGTTTCTTGACACACCACGCTTTTGCTTTATGTGGGAGTATGCTTGACAGCAAGGTGAAAGGTATTGGTTAGATGATACATGACCTGATATTTAATAGTAAGAGGATAAAATCTAAGGATCATATCTAATAGATGAATTTGAAGGAAAATTTTTAGTACTTTATTTAGGTTTTCTTCTTCCATTAATAATAAGATTGTCTAATAGGACACATAGAGAACTTACAAAGCTTACAGACACGTAACATCTAGCAGATTAATTTTAAAAATATATCATAAATAACATATTTAAGAATTATTTTTGATTCAAATGATCCCACTAAAAGGGCAAGCAAAGAGCATACACTTTTTCCTAACTTGCTGCAACTCAAATACTAGGGTAAAGTCTAAACTTGACTCTATGAATTCAATTCTTAATACATGAAGAACTCCTCATATTTATAGGATGAAATGAGAAGATCAGTGATCGACACAAAGATGTTGAATCAATAGATAGAAGGAAATATGCAAAAATTTAATGGGTTATGTGCCACTATGCACCATTTAACAAGAAAAAAATAAAAAATCTATCAACATGGCTGACAAGTTAGCATATTTTAAAAGTGGTGAGGTCCATAAAAAGAACAAGAGGGAGTTATAATGTCTACATTCATGACTATGAATAGACCCTGTAATTAGTCTTTATATTAAATCAATCATCATCATTGAATTTATATTTTTCTTGGAGAGAATAATGGTTGGCATCATCAGAATTAAAGTTAGTGTGGTCCATTTATAAAGTTGATGGAATCCTTAAGATATGAAAACTAGGTGTAGAAGGAAACATAGCTTGATGACTTATAGTGAACCATTTTCAAAGAGCTACTAACCATTCTGCAGGAGCTAAGCTAGCATGTAAATTAACTTAAAAAATTTGAACTGAAAATATTTCAAACTTAATCTTGAAATGTATCTTTAAAGCAATAAATATATTTCTGACTTGATCTAAAGGGATACGAATAGTAGGATCATCAGAAGCTTTTATTGGCATAATATAATCCAAAAATTCAAACAAGTAATCAATTATTTTAATAGATGAATAAAAATTCTTTGTAACAAGGTTAAAATTTGGCCAAAATATAGACTATTGGATTAGGAATTCAAAATCATGCCTACAAATAAATTTTTTAAATAGATTATTTATACCAGTAATCTTTGGGTTATTAACTTCATGATATAACATTAATGTTGAACACCACCTTTTGCCATCAGGGTCTTGAAACTGAGATATCCATGCCAAATAAATAATATTGAGTTTTACTAAAGCTTCATGAGATTTTTTGGTGAGAGCATAGATTTCATGAGTTAACTGATTAGCAATAGATGGAGTGGATCTCTATATATGCTAATGAAATTCTTCATAAATTTTAAAAATGGTTATTACCATGACTGATCATTCTAAATTATCTAAATTAAATTCTCTAGATATAAAATTAGCAAAACAATTTTTTTTTCTAAGAATATGCTAAACAAAGAAGTCAAAATCTAATAGAAATGTTGCCCACCTAGTTAATCTATTCATAGATATATTTTTTAGATTATCAATACAATGAAGAATACTCATAAAATTATTTAAACTAGATCTAACAAGAAATTTATTTGATCTCATAAAAGACATAAAATCTTGAATAGCCTTAATAACAACAAGAATTTCTTTGTGAGTAGAATGATAATTTTTTTGGGCTTATTTAAAATTTCTTGAAGTAAATCTATAGAGTTTTTTTGAACTATCTGACAATCTTTCCTTAATAACTACACCCCAATATAATTTTGAAGCATTTATTTTAGTAATCTTTAGACTATTTTTAGGTAACACTAAAGGTGGTAAATTTTGACAATTTTTTTAATCTTTTGAATAGCTTTTATCATTTCACTTGCCTATGCTGGAGGATTATTTAAGTCAAATGGTAAGACATTCCATTCATATTGTCTAAATGGAGTAACAAATACAGTCTTATACCTGTCTTGTTCTGCTACTTGTATCTATCAAAATCTTGATTTTAAATCAAACTTACTATAAATTTTTCTTCTACTTATTCTCTACAAGATTTCATCTTTTAAAGGAATATAATGTTGAACAGATAAAATATATTTATTAAGAGGAACACAATTTATAACTAGTCTCTTTTTACCCCTTATTTACTCTAATCTTTTATTTACATAAAATGATTCACAAGCCCAAGGGCTATTATAATCTCTTATCAAACCTTGTGCCTTTAATTGATTTATCTCCTAAAAATATTTTTCTCTAAGTGAAAGAGACATTCCTATATAATGTGCCTTAAACTTGGGTTCTATTTCTTTGCCATTTCTATCTTTTACCATCTTCAATTCGATTCTGCATTCATGTATTTTCCTATCTCTGAATGCCAAAATATTTTTAAAGCCACAATCCTTTTTAAGTTTTTTAAGTATTGGTTCAATGCTAGTATGGAAAAGATTTATCTTATGCTATATCTATCTATTATCAACTAGTTTCTTTGGCTTTTCTTTCATAGAAATTTTGTATTCATATCTAGATTTTTTGTATAAAGAATATTTTTATGCAAGAATTATTTCATGCGATTGAATTGTGATAAGGTAGAAAGTATCCAAGTTATCTGAATCAATCATCATATCATACATTAGAATTTCATATTGTGCTATCTTAAAATGATAGATAGAGTCACCAAGCATAACAAAAATAATTACAGATAATTTTATAATTACCATTTTTGTATTAAAAGTTAACCTATGAAAGTCAACTTTGTACATATTAGCAGGAATAGAATGATATCTAGTAAGAGAGATATCAATACATGTATCAAGTAGGACATCTAAGCTATATGGTTTAAAATTATCCTATTTAATCTAAATTTTATATACTAGATTATTAGTATTATATACTGATATCTGATGTATATTTGAATTATTATGAGATATTTTTCCCCACTCAAAATGAGATTCTATCTCATTAGTTACTTTGATCAAATGTTATTCAAAGATGTATTAATGTTCATCAATAAGATATTCTTCTTTCACAAGATATTGTAATTTAGTCTGAGATTTAGCTAAGAAAAGCTAAAGTTGATAGATGCACTTCTTTCACCAAGTAGCTCTATCATATATGTCAAGTTGATAGGTAGCTTCAACTAGAGAAGATTTTTAGTTTTTGGACTGAAGTTCTTGAGATAAAAAATAATTTTACATTTTTTATTGAGCTAAATGGAGAGAATATTTTTTCTCAGTAGCTACAATTTATTGTTATAAAAACATTATTTTAGAGATCATATATGGATGAATTTTAGCATATCTTTCTTTGAAGAAAGATATTTTTTGGGATAAACTCAATACATATAGAAAATGAGCAAAAATCATATGAATCTAAAATTATATATCATAATCATAATCAGATGATTCATCTTTTGATTTAGTGGTAACTAGATTCATATTTATTTGATTATCAGATTCATCACTGTCAGATGTTTCTCATAAAATATCTGACTCATATTGAAGTTCATCTTCTTCTAAAATTAAAACATATTCATCTTCATTGATTCCATGACTATTCAAAAATTTAATCTTCTTAGATTTTTTTTCTCTTATTAAGATATTTATTTGCATAATGATCACCTTGATAGATGAAACATTTGACAAGATTCTTGTGAAACCCATGTTTCTTTTTTCTGAATATCCTCCTCAGACCAAATTTATTTTTTCTAGATTTACATCTAGGCTTCTATGACTTATTATAAGTAAATTATTTTTTTGAGAAATATTTACAAGATTGAGATTTCTGCTTATTTTTATACTATCTATATCTATGCACATCCATACAACCAAAATTATCATCTATAGAATTATAAAATTTTGCACCAATTTGTTTAAGAAACTTCATAATTTTTATGCCTTTCTTTCTACACATAATCTTTCATTGACTACTTTAATATTCTAATTTATCCTTCCAAAGGACATGGTTGCAAGGTTATCATCCAAAGAAACTTTATATTTGATCGAAAAATATTTAAGAAATGATTCTATATACCTAATCTTATATGTTGGATTAAATATTTGTTCAGTATTATAGAATAAATTCTCCATGTAGTACATATATTCATCTATCCTAGTCATATCACATAATTGGACTTTAAAAAAAAAAAATTATTTTCCTCTTTATTATTATCAAGTGTGCCAAAAAATTAAAAAATTAAAGCATTATAGAGTGCAGTGAAAGGTTCTGGATGAGTGTATATGCTTTCATGAAACACTGGACTACTAGCATCCCACCGTTTTTTGATATTTCCTATGAACCCATTTAAAATTTGCTAACTAACATTGAAAGGATCTTTTTTAAGACCATGAATCTGTACACTAGCATAGGCTAACATTGCATGAATCATTTCATTCCTTTTTTTAGTGGTTCACAATTGAATTTTCAAAAGAAAAGTTAAAGGTTCAATGTCCTTATTTGAGAATCTAGTGGAGGTCTAGACTTTAAAGATTCTCCTATATCAAAATAACTTTCAATTTTGGTAGGTTCAATCTTATCCATTTCTACTTGGAAGATCTTATCAATATTTTTTAGAATCAAGTAGAATTTTTGATATAGATTTCATGAATGATTCTCTTTTTATTTCTAAAACATTTTGCCAGGAATGGATAGTTTGATTGTAATCAATATGTTTTGAGACAACAATTTTTGGCCATGTCTGAGAAGATTGTCCTCTATCTTTTAATTAGTCTAGAATATCAAGAATAGAATATAAGCTAAAATTTTGTTTTACAATTTCTTTAGCTATGCTATCAGAAATTGAAGATAGTTGTCTGATTTCTTGATGTACTTCTTCTTGTTTTATTTCAAGAGTAGTAATTATAGTTTTCAAATCTATCTCAATGGAAACTATACTAGTCTTAAGCTGATATTGGCTTTGACTGGTAACATTTTTCTCAGCAATCATATCATCTACCTTTGTTTCAATAGATTGTTGTTGTAGTCTAATGCTACTAAATTCATTATATATTTTTTGAATAAGCTGACTATGATGGGTAGTAATATTATCATTTAAAACATTGATGGATCTAGTCATTTCTCTTTTATGATATAACTCAATACTCCTTAACATCTTAGAAATGTGATCAAGACTTTATTGTATTTCTAAAACTTTATTATTAAAATATTTCATTTCAAGATTATGCCAATTTGTTAACTTAACTTCTTTAGACTGATCAAGACTTTTGTCAGACATTTTGAGATAATATATTTGTGCTCTATATTTTCTATTAGCTAAATATTGATATTAATCAATAGGATTTGAGAATAGTTTTTCTACATATGATTCATCTCCCAGAGGAGTTTTCCATATATGACCTTCCTCTTCTTTTTTTTTTAGTCTTTCTCTAGAAGTTCCTTCTATATTAATTCTTTTGGCTTCAATAACTTCTTATTTTTCTCAAGCAGTTCTTGTATGGCTAAATCTCTTTCAACCATGTGAATACTAGATTGAACTAGATGAATTATGATTTTTTGGCAATCAATATAGTAATATGAATCTATTTGAGGGTCATGGAATTTCTTGAGATGCAGAGAGTGAGGATTGATTGGAGGCAAGGGTTGATGTAATTGTTTGTTCAACCTATGGTCCTTTAAATCATTTTGAGAGTCAAATCTGATAATAGATTTATTTGGTAAATCTTTTATAGATGTATCAAATGATAAGGATTTCTTGAGATTCTAAATAAAGTCTATGTTTACTCTCTATTTTTTGAGAAACTTAAGATCTGACCCAAAAATTGATTAAGTTGGGATTATCTGACTATTTTTTATTACGTGACACACCACACTTTTGGCTTACACGGGAGTATGCTTGACATCAGGGTGAAGGGTATTGGTTAGATGAGACATGAAACGTTATTTAATAAAAAGAGGATACGATCCAAGGATCGTAACTAATCCATGAGTTTAAAGAAAAAGCTTCATTATTTTATTTAAGTTTTCTTCTTGATGAATGGCAACTACATAATTTGGATACACAGTTGTAAAAATCAGACCATCATGAAGACCAGTTTGAAAAATATTTTGTAAACAAGCACTAAAGTTAGTATGTATATTATCAAGTAAACATCCTAAAATAATGACATTCAGACCTCTTCTAAATAAAGGGAAAACACCAATAGCTTACTAATTTTATTTTGTTTCTAAATTATAAAGGTCTCTGCTTAGAGAGTGTCTTTCTCATCTTGGATTGTTTAAAGCTAGGTGCTCAGTTTATTCTAAACCAGAGTCATTCAAGGATATCTTTTAGACATGTCCCAACCCTCAATCTACTTAGAAATAGATATATAGTCTCTTTCAACCCTTCTATCCTAAAAATTTCTCATGGCATTTGGCCATCTTTGGTGATTCTACTCAATGGATCATGTGTGTGTGTGTGTGTGTGCGCGCGTGCACGCATGTGTGTGCACGCGTGCGTGGACGTGCACGCGTGCATGTGTGCAAGCGAGATAGTGAAAGTTTTTTGTTTAGTTTGTCATAAAGTATTTATAGTTATGTCATATTTTGTGGGTGAATTTTGATGGTGAATGTAAACTCCATGACATTCCCACATGATCTAGAGTCACTTATGGAATTCAAACTTATCTTCATAAACTACTCAAAGAGTGAAACATAATGAACCTTTTGGAGGAAAGGATTGGATAAATAGTCCATCACTGGCCCATTCTATCTTATCCTCTAGATCTTTATCCACTTAGATTATAAACAAGATATAGAGATATGATGTAACTGCCATGGTGATAATACCATCCCATTCATAGTCCTTATGTTGATAATCAAATTTTTGATTGAGCTATCAAGGGTGTCAATGGTTAGTGGGAAACATTCATTCAAATCAAATATTTTATGGAAAAAAATTAATGACATGTTTAAATAGAAATTAAGAGAGTGAACATTAAAATAACAACATTCTAAGTGACAACATCTCTTAATCAAATATGTATGTGAGAATAATATTTGAATGAGTTGTAGGACCCACCAAACCAGGTCAGTATTTTTTAGAATGTACCCACTAGTTAAGACACTCCTACATTCTTAATGTAAGTTAAAAACAAATAAAAGTTTGTATGTCATGCAGTAAACATATTACATTTTTCTTTTCTATTTTAATTTTTGGGTTTATCATCATCTCATTTATACTTTAGTCTTTCATCATTGGTCATGCTTTAATTACCATAATGCCTATTTAGTGTAACCATCTAGTGCATTCAACATGGACAACCATGAAGGAAGTAGACCCTCGACTAGTCACATCTAATTGTTTTTCACTTTTCCTCAATCATCAAGCTTATCCATGTCCATTTTCCTTAACCATTATTGTTTTCATTTATAATTATTTACCTTTGATCATGATTGTTAAGGTAAATGTTGGGACTCATCGATGTAGTCAAGATGAATATTAATAATCAAGAAGAAGAAAACTTAACTTCTCATAATTTTCAAATCTCATGTGTATACCTCCACTTTGTGATAGTAGTTGACACCTTCCTCTTCATTGCATTACTAAACCCAACCAATCAAGGCCTTTATAAATACTATAATTGGTTTTGTTTTCACCCAACTAGGTAAGTTATATACTTTCCCTTGCATTTAATAATTTTATATAGGAATGGGACCATAGGGTTTTAACTAGGTAATGGCTCACAATTAATTTTCCATTATTAGCCATTGGCTTAAAATCTATTTCTTACCTTGATCATTGGGTTTAAATTTACCATATTAGATATGCTAAAGTAATTTAAATTCTATTCCTTTGCATTCTAGTTTTATGATGTAAAGGTTTTTGAGTTTTTAGAATTTTGATCCCTATTTTACTCACTAATCATATATGTACACTCATATTATGAAACATGTTGGTAATATTTGATTGTAATTTCTATTAAAACACTTAAATAGTTTTATATTTGTTTGAACTAGTATAATGAAAACTATAATTTGCTTCTCCTTGATTATGAACAATCATCGTGGCTGCATTGGTGGGGCCTAACAACACCTTAAAAATCACAATTAAGTAAAAATTATTTATTTTAATACTTACCAATGCACTATTAATTTTATCCTTGACCATACTAATATAATGCATTGTTATAATTCTCAATGTAATAATGCCCTATTCTAGGAAGTAGAGTATAGGAATCAGGGTTCTGTTTCAAGTAGTAATTAAAATTTATTGAATTATGAATTTAATTAATTATATGTATCATATCCTAATTACATAAATTATTTAAATAAATTATGCATTGAATGAATGACTCGATCTTAAGTAAACATTAATTCCTTTAGGTAGGCAATAATATAGCCAACATAAAAAAACCCAAATTGATATTATTCTCAAGGGTTGGATATTGAAAAATGTATAAGATGATTCATTCAATCCCAATTATTAATTGAAACTTATTGTTCAATTGTATTTGGTGTGTAAATACTTTGCATGCTAGTTATCTCTTGCTAACATAGTTAAGTAAAGATGAAATGATTGGCGTGTGAAAGTTCTCCTTAGTTCTTTAGTGATAATTATGCTAATGTGGAGGATGGACATGTATAACTGTTTATTGTGATAATTCAAAATACTTATTGTGTTCATTTTTATTGATAACTCAATAAAATTAATAATATAAGGATCATGAAAACCCATTTACTATATTGTTGACTATTTGAACCTGATGGTATGCTCATTTGGGAATGATTTTAGGATCTTACTCTATTTTGTTTTTAAACCTGCATTTATATTTTATGACTTAGCTAATGCTGAGGGTGGGTATAATTTTTCACTTAAATGGTGATATGAATGGATGTTTATAATATTTAAATTGTCATTGTTAATTGATAGAGTGACATAGGTGGTTGATAACTTAGTACTATGTTTCTCTCATTGTTATTTTTTTCTTAACTTACTACTTGGTATAAGTCTTTTTTGTGGGATTGAAAAAAATATTTGTGTTCATTTTTGTTCATAACTTTATCAAGTTAATAATATAAGGATCATGGAAACCCATTCGTTGTATTGTTGATTGCTTTAAGCAATTAATGTTTTAGGGTTAAAGTTGTAGTTTTGTGTGAATAGTGTTTAGCTAAAATAAAAAAAGTATAGAATTCAAGTTAATTTATGTGTTATAGGAAGGGGTGAAGTCCTCCACTAAATGAAATTATTCTAGTGGTCTATCTCATTAGAATTCACTCATGCATGGTGATGAACTAGTTGGCATTTATGCACCTCCACCTCCTAGTTGGGGTATTATAGTCTCTATGTCTCTTTTTGAATCCATTAAATATAGGTGGGTGACACTTGATCCTTCTTAGATTGAACCAAATTCTTGGGGTGCTCAACTACCTAAGAATTATTCACCTCTGCCATGTTTTGGGGTTGCAACCTTTGCCTAGCATTTTTGTTTTTGTGATGCTTTGATGTTGTTTCTGGGTCACCATATGTTGTCAATATTTGTGTTATTTTGAGCCATTTTTTTTAACAACATGGAGATTAGGTTTTGAATACCATATAGTCACCTCTTATTTATTTTTTTGATATGCATGAATGCATTATATAAAATCACTAAATCACATAGAATGTCGACATCTATGACCATATTTTAGAAATAAACATATAACAGAATTACAATACTTAGTTAGCATACATATAGATCAATGAGATCATTTGGTTAACCAGCCATGAGCAAAGGGCATCCACACCGTCAAAATTACCCAAAGCATGATCTTGGTGATAATCACTTGACTCTTTGTGTTAGGTATCTAGAGGGATTTATACTTTGGTGAATAGTTATAAGCAACCATCATCTCACCAATCAAACTGCCACTCTTTTGATCTCCCCATCCTTCCTCCGACCCCTCCCCGCCCCCCTAATTGTTTCTATGATTGATGGATATATTGATGAGATCTAATAAAAAAAAGGAAAAGTTTAAAGGAAACATCTTGAAAATACTTAACTACATTATTAGATAAAAGGTTACACTTGAATTTGTTCATAATTATATATAGATATATATTTAGATTCACAATTTATATAAAATTCTAAATCAAAGAAAGCTTTTATTTTATGTTAAAAATGTTTTAAATTACATTCATTTGAGTAATTATTTTAAAATAATTTTTGAATTTAAATAAAATATTTTAAATTAATAATATTATAGTAAAAATTATATTGTTAAATAATTAATATAATTGTATTATAAAAATATAAATAAACGAATAAACGAATTACATAATAAAAATTTGAATAAAATAATAACTATTTAAATTTAATTAAAATAAAACTATTTTTTCTATTTTACTTTGTATTCTTATATAATTATATATTTTTTTAATATAATATAAATTGTTTCAATAATAAATTTGTTATGTATATCTTATTTTTATATTAAATACTACAGCGACTACATATTTTATCATTAGTCATATGTGGATTTCGCCTTTTAGCGCTTTGAGCTTTGACTCGGGTTGTATTCTTCCTTAGCACACAAAAGAAAAATCATCCCTCCACCAAACTTGTAACAATCCCAACCTTTAATCCAAATAATTGTTTTTATAGTTAATAATTTATTTAATATATCCTTCGTATATAGTACCATTTTTAATCTTAAAATTTTTAAAGTATTTTTTTAATTTAAAAATAGTAAACCATCTTATAATTTCATTTGACAAAAAGAAACAATTGTAGTAGCATTTTACGTGCGTTCCCATTGTAATATATGAATAGTGGTGACACAATTTTACACTGCATAACTTCCCATTTTCATTTCTCACCATAAACCCGGCTTGAAACTGTTGATGTCTTTTACTATCATTGTTGTGCGGGCACAAATGCTGCCCCGGCTGCCCGCGCACAAAACAACGGGCGGGAAGTCGTGAGTTGGAAACGCTGGCAAAACATACAGAGCTCTCTCGGTATTTAACAATTTGATGGTAATTTTTTCTCTCCGTCTCCATACTAATCTCATATGTTCTATCCTCTGCTACGGCTTTCTCTAACAGCTAACTCTGCAACTGCTTTTGCCCATTCTCTAAGACCTTTCTTCCTCGTAACTGGATCATCAACAATAATATTAAGATTATTTATTAAAGAATCTCTTTTTATTTCCTTCGGCCTTATGAAATTCTCCTTTCTTGATTTCTCAATTCGCATCAGCATTCCGCTTTGATCATGATCAGAAGCCTCGTCATTACCGGAAGAAAGCAAACATTGACCATCGACACATTTCTCTTTCCTCTGCTCTTCTTCAGGGGACATTAACTGACAGCGCTGTGTATCAACTTTTGTGTAATCAACACCCGCCATTGCTAACGCCTCCAGCGTCATGTTGCATTCAGGTAAATGTTCGTAATCAGAGAGAATCCTTACTTCAAAAAGAATGTGAGAAAATATTTTTTAGTCCAGAATAGTAGAACACAAATCTATTGTAGTGAGTAAATAAGGACGAGGCGAAGAATAGTGGAACGCAAATCTGTTCCAGTGAATAAATAAGGACGAGGAGAAGAATTATATTCCGTATTCTCTTTATGCACAAAGTTGAACACCAGCGGAGCATTAAACAACAAAAGGACTCTATGTTTGAATTGTATGCAATTTAGTTGCGTGAGAATAAGGGGAGTGGGCAATGTGAACGTTTGTCAGTCAATGGGCTCTTCCTTCAGAGACATAAACAAGCGAGTCCCATGAACAATGAGTTACCCGTGAAATTACTGAAGACTTGAACAGAGTAACAATTCTTTTCGGAAGGCAAAATTGATTGCGTCATGCACGATGCAACAATAACATACGACTTCTTGTCTCATGTTCGCTATTTATGATTAAGCAGAAGCTTTTTAATATCAGACATGGTTGTGAATGGCAAAAAATATGCGACGTTGGTGGCGGAGTATGCGGCTGAGGGCTAACGTTGTTCTTTACAGTTGGCGTTCAAACAGTGAATCACAAAATAAACGACTTCACGGTGAAATTTGCTTAAAATTGACACGAATTATTCAGAGTATCTTTTAGAATAACTACAGACGTTATTGACTATTTTTTAAGAGACTGAATCAAAGAAAGGTTTTTGCAGCGAAATTTAATGGGTTCGTGCCAAACATATTCAAGAATTATATGCTTGTATAAGTAGGTTGGGTAAGCCAGTATGGTATTTGTCTAATTGGCAGAATTCCATGAAATATTTTGCTTTTGACACATCGATAAAAAATGGAAGACAAACCGTCAGGGTCTATTAATGACAATTTATTATTGGAGCGTTTCAGTAGAACTATTATTAATAAAAAGAATAAAAATAAATTTATTTGAGGTTTACAAAATAAAACAGAGGGTTGGAATTTATGATTCACATTTCATGATGGAGGAATAAATCTAGCTCAAAACAACATAAAATAAAAGAAACACCAACAAAGCATGGCAAGCCAAACAACATCAAAGTAACCACATAAGAATCATCAATAAATTAAGCACATGTCACCACCTCAGAAGGAGGTGGAGGATTGCCCTTAGGTAGTTGAGCACTCCAAAAACAAGGGTCAATGGAAGGAGGATCGAGGGCCACCTATCCATCCATGATATTTAGAAGAGCTAAAGTAACAATGATGCCCCACACAAGTGAAGGCTACACAACACTATCAATAGAGTCGATACCAACAATTGAACCCCATTAAGATAGACTAGTCATTGATTGTCTGCACAGAGCCCCAAAGAGCTCTTGCCCCCGGCCCCCCGCCCCCGCCCCCCCCTCGCCCAATTGAGGAGGAGGGTTAGAGAAACAGTAATGGTTGTGCAAACAATGCCACTGGCATTTAGGTGATGGTGGTTGAGAACCATGTGGTGGGCAATCTAGGGGGACATGGCTCATAGCATAGGAAACAATCCCCCAATGGTCAATAAGCTCCTATAAATCCCTGAGTTCCATGGTCACCATTTCTACCTTGCCTTGAATTTGCAAAAGGGCCAAAGATAATTTTTAACTTTTCATAATTGAAAAAAGTAACAGCTCTAATTTTTTTTAAAGAAAAAAGTTATAGATGTTGACCTATTAGCAGAATCCCTAAAAAGGGCCAAACACCATGAAAAAGGCTCAAGATGGAAGTGCTAAAATGGACTATATATTCATTACAAAGTATATTGAGCTATGGGACATGTCCAAAAGATATGCTTGATTGACTCTGGTTTATAACACGTCGACCACTTGAGGTGAGAAAATTTAATATGAGAAAGATGTCCAAGTGAAAGGTCTTGATAAACCATACACCAAAGAAAATGATCATGTTTTAGTATAGCACTCCATATTTTATTGAGTTAGTCAAACGAAGTCCTAACTAAGGAATTAAGATTCCAATTCTTATTGAGTTTACCTTGATCTGGGGAGAATGGGCTCATGACTTGATATAGGAGTCTAGAAGAGTAGTTATTGAAATGAGTATCATGGTTTCATCTCTAATATTTTCACCAAGCAAATGGAGACCGCAAACTAAATCTATGGAGGATAACATCTAACATTAACTCCTAAATATGAAGAACCACTGGTAAGTTATCATTATTAAAAATGATTTTAGATTTTAGATAAGGCCGAGGAACCCATTCATGGCTTGAGCCTCAATCCTTCATAATTTGAATTCCTATAAGGTAACTTTTCTTGAGGGAGACTAGTATCTTTCATAATAAGAGACCACTAGTGGTTATGGTCATTGAAGGAAATACCACAAAAAATCTATTGCCAACCCATATTAATAAGGTTTTAAAGTATTCTGAATCTTTCCAAATATATTTAGCAACAAATGAGCCCTCAATTTTAATTTGGGAAAGAGTGATCAACAAAGTATGGAAACCAATATTTTTCCAACTAGATTTTCCATAAGGAGATCCATAAGAGATATAATGACCGAGAAGAATTTTCAAAGATTCACTATGTTCAACAGCTCTAAAAACCCATTTAACACAAAGGGAGATGTTCATCCAATAAATATCAATAATCACATACCTCCTTTATTATGAGGAATAAAATAAATATCCAAAGAAACCATGTAGAGCCCTCACATTTGTTTGGCATTAGAATAGATAAAGTCTATGGGAATATTTGCCAACTTGTCATATGATACGTTTCTTTGGGCCTAATAACAAGAGTAGTAGACATGAGTAACTATAATTTTAATATAAAGGTAAATTCCATGCTAAATAAAGGGGTTTCTTGACCCAATACTCAACCTTGTTATTCAATTTGATCTTGACATATTTCCACATCTTTGCATTGGAACCATCGAAGGAAAAATAAATTCCCAAGAACCTAAATTACTCCCCTCTATAAAATATTTTTCATGAGCTTCAACAACAAGAAAAGTATCATCAACAAAATGGGCATTGATGAGTTGAGATGATTAGTTAGGAAGCTCAATGATCATGATGAGACATAGCTCAGATCTATGAGCCAAAAGATATTGATGAACACCATTAGATAAAACACATAAGGCTAGTGCAAGATGGAAACATTATCGTAAAGAGTGGAATAAACTAAAATTATAAAACTTGATCCAATTAATAGTGACATATGTAGATGTATCCAAGAATAGATCTTGGAAAGTTGAAATAAAAAATTAGCCAAAGCCAAGAGTGATGCAAGAACATTATCTCAGATAGTTTTTTATTTTAAATTTTTTGATCTAGAATAGATTTAGGTCATATTTTATCTTTAATAAGTCTTTCCATGCTTCAATTTACTTTGTTTTGGTCATTTTGGATTGTCTTCATGTTTCCTACCAAAATTAGAAATTTTAATTTTTTAACTTGTTTTAGGTGTCTTTAGATATTTTCTCATATCATAGTGTATTGTTTGGTTATGAGCTTTCATGGATGGTGAAAGGAAGGTTTTAGGACATATTTTAGACTAGTAAAAATGTCTTAACTCATAACTAACCATTTCAAACTCACTTAAGGCTAACACTTAGGTTGAGTTTATGAGTTAATTAGACAATTTAGGAGTTTGGAATGAAGGAGAGATAATAATATGTGTGAATGAGGAGAAAATAAGAGATTAAAGACCAAGAAAATCCAAAATTTTATTAAAAACAAAAGAGAATATCTGAAAACATGGTATATAGAGGATCGCATAACATGGTTTGCATTTAAACCGAATGAAAGACTGCATTAATGAGTTCATGATTAAAATTAAATATGAAATTATATGTAATTGAATGTTATTTTTTTGTTGGAATAATTTTTGTCATTTTGGAATAGTATTCATTCATGTTACAGGCTTCAAGACAAAGTACATGTTTTTTGTAGCCAAAAAAAACATTTCTATAGTCAAGAAAAGTTATTTTAATTAGGTTTTGAGATTACTAAAGGTGCCAAAATGGGTGACAAAGTAATATATGTGTGTGGAAAGTATTATAAAATAAAATATTCCAAATTAGATATTAAAATTGGAAGTTATCATTAATTTGAGCTCTTATCTTGTACACAATTATAATACCCTAAATTAGTGTTTTGAAGGACTAAAACCTCTATAACTCCAAAATAAACTAGTCAAAACTAATAAAATTTTGTAGAGAGGCGTATTATAATAAATTTGAAGTTTTAAAAATGGTTTTAAAGACAATCTCTTACTAGAGAGAGAATTATCTAAGTTTCTCACTATGCAAAATTAATTATAAGGTTTACAAACCTTGTCTTTATATATTCTTGCATTTTAAAGTTTGAACAAAGGAATAAATAAATATAGTGGGTTTATATATCATATAATTAACATACAAGAGGATTTTAAATAATTATACTCTTTTTTAGTTATAATTTTCTCTCAAAACATTTATAGGCCTATTCTTCCTTAATCCTTCCATCAATTTTTGGCATAAGAGTAGGGTTTGATTGTACTTTAAAAGTGACCTATGGAGAAAGATAATTAATTGAGAAGAGTGTAGAGAAGGTTTTGAAATATAAACTTAAAATAAGTTAAAAATGGCACTCAGAGGATTAACTAGACGTGGTGCTAGAGGAGGTCCAAAAAGACAACCAAGAGATGTATTTTTAGAAGAGATGAGAAATTTGAAAGCATGTTTGTAGGTAATAGAAATTACTAAAAGAAGAGGTATTGTGGTAGGTGATATAAGTGATAGAAAGGAATAACCATAAGAAGAAGTTGTAGAATAAGAAGAGGAAGAAAGAAATAAATAAAGAATATTAAAAGAAATCATAGGAGCAATTTCCTATCAAAATTGTCCAATAGCTGATCTTATAGAAGAGTGAGCACACAATTTTTTTTAATAGTCACCCTAATTATATTAAGAAATATTCAAGAATATGTGCAATAATTGCCTAATTTATTAAATTTCACTACAGTATCCTATTGTATAAGAATATATAGAAGGAGTAGGGGCAATGGACTTATAGGAGAACTTATTGTGGGACTTAGTGTAACTCACTATGGAACTCATAGGAGAACTCACAGTGTCACTTAGATCAACTCCAAGTGGAAAACTAATTGGAACTCACCCTTTCACCCACTTAACCTCTTTATTACACCTAAGTAAGATGAAGGTAAATATTTAAAGATAATCCATTTAATACATAAATGGAATAATAAATATCTTACACTAACACCCTCCTTAAGTGTAGCTTAGGTAGGTAGAAAATAAAAAATGGGTCCCGATAATAAGGCCTAATAAGGTACCCATATACAATGCAACTCTCAAAAAGTGGAGTAATAATAAGGCCTAATAATGTACCCATATACAATGCAACTCTCAAAAAGTGGAGTAAAAGGAGAAAATCTAGTGGGAAAAACCTTCACCCAAAAAGAGAGACAAAGAAGATAATGTAAAACTTGAATGCCCCACTCCAACACCGTCCCTTAGGCATATATTAAGTGGGCTAGAGAACTGGGTTTTTTCAATGAGGCCTCATGAAGTGCCCAAGTACATAGCTATGTTACCAATATCTTACAAAATATTAAGCATGTGTGCCTCCACAAAGAAGAGATATAAGGTAAGTGTAGAATGTCACATGGTGAATGATGTAGGAGGTCCCTCTACAATAATTATTGTATCTTCCTTTCAGAAAAAAGAAATACCAAGGTGCCAAACTACTGAATTCCTACTCAAGTGGAATACAAATATGAATGATTATGTACATCTCTATAAAATGATCAAAAGTTTCCATGCTAGTGCTTAAATGTGCCAAATTCTAATCCAGAATTACAAGCCTAACTATAGAAGATGGTAATAAGAAAGCATATAATGAAGGGGAGATAACATGAGGGTTTATAAGTACTCTCATTACATATAAAGAATAAGAGTGGCATGGAACATTAATTAAAGGAATATCCTTGGGAAGAGGATAACAAGGCTCAATAACCATCAGTATTAAAGACCAATATGTAAATGAATCACTCAGACTTTCAAGATGAATGTCCATAGCAACATGAGTCATCAATGCTCTCAATACATGTACTCTAATTAAAATCAGTAAAGTCCTTTGAAATGTAAGTCTGTTAAGGATCTAGAAGAGTAATAATATGCACAAGAATGGATGTAAAGTCTCTAAGGGGACAACTAAGGTCTGACAAAATATCATTCTATAATGGGGGCTTGATAAAAAATAAGAGCACTACCCACCATGGATGTGTCATTACAAGAAATATAATTAGGAGGGGAGAGTAAAATAGTCCCAGAAGAGACAATAGGAATAGGAGGAGGAGGTGTGATGTAGGTCATAGTAGGATCCCTGAAAATATTCTAAAGTGTGCACCAAATGATGGAGGGACACATTGTGTCCTATAAATGGTGATGTATATCCCATGAAACATGTAATAACACATAACCATATCCCATGTCACAAGATTTGGCTCAATCATCACATTGACGTATGTTAATAGGAGCATGAATCTATCCATATAATAATGGAATAAGTTTTTGATCTGAGAGTTAACATTCCACATACACACATCATGAATAATAATTTGTCTTCCCAAGAAGGACCACTAGTGTAGACTCAACCTTCCTCCTCTGAAGTGTCTCAAATGGAGTCATCATGACTGAGAGAAGACACCAAAAAAATAAAAAATAACATAAAATGCTATGCCTTGATTCTAGAATACTTCATGCTCATGAATGGGACCCTAGACATATCTGAGAAGGCATCCAAGTAAGCAACTAGTGTAGGATCTAGTACAAACAATGTACATTCATAATAGGAATGTTGGACATAATTTAAAATACATTCACATGTGAACAATTAGTGCATGAGATACAATGTGAAAAGAAATAGGGCCCATAACATAGGTAACCTCAAAAATATGTCACTTTATAACTTTAATGCATTTTATAATTAAAAAAATAGAACAAATATGTGAGAAATTTTAAAACATAAACTTTTTAAAAATATGGTGCTCAATTTTGAGCTACCGATCAAAAGTTATTATACCATAATTTTTTTTATAAATGAGTCCTATGTAATAAAAACTTGCACTAAAAGTTTAAATGATCTAATGGTTTAAACACCAAACATGCTTTGTAACCACTCATTAGAATCAAAACGGAACTACAGTACTCCTCAAATAAATAAAATTCATAACCACTCTACATATATACCCCTATGTGTACATTAATTAAAATAAGGAAAAGAGGTAATAAAAAAATCAAATGATGGGACTAGGACAGAATGATAGAAAAAATCAAGTCAAAATTCATTCCTTTAGACTAGTAAACTAACTTGTTCAAAAAAATCCCAAACTTGAAGTGGAAATACATGAGTGTAAAGGGCTACACTAAAGAAGTTTATAAGTTTATAGTTAGACTTGGTCATGTAGAAGAAGATGTTGAGAAAATAACAAGGTATATGAATAGTTTGAGGTTTAATATTTAGGATGAAATCCATTTATTTTTTCTGAGATAAATAAAAGAGGCTTATCAATTTTTTCTCAAGGTAGAAAAGAATTTGGATAGAAAAAAAACTCAATAATTTAGAAGAAGAGGTAGAAATTTTAGAGATAGAGGACAATAGGGTGTTAGAAGTCAATTATTATTTCATAATGAAGAAGCAATAAACTCTCGATGTCAATTTAATGATACAAAAAGATTATTAATACCAAGGAATAAGGTTGTATACAAGAGGTAGAGGAATAATTTTTTTTTTAAATGTTTTAAATGTCATAGATATGTTTGCCATAGGTCATAGGAATATCTTGAGAATCCACAAATAAACCATATAGGAATTGAAGGTAACAATCAAGTTGTTCAACACAAGGAAGAAAGTGTAGGATCACCATCACATGTGGAAGAACCTAAAGTGAGATAGTCCTTATTGATAAAAAGTGTATTGCTAAATCAAAACTAAAAAGTGAAAGAACCATCCCAAAAGACGACCTTGTTTAGGACTACATGCAAATCCAAAGGTAAGTGTTATAATATTATCATTGATAGTATTAGTAAAAATTACTTGGTTTTTAAAAATGTTTGAAAAATTGGGATCAAAAAGATTGATACCTCTTTCACAAAGAGACAATGTCCACAACACTAGCCTAAGAGTCTTAGAATGCACTAGCATCAATGTTTCAATATGAAGGTACAATGCATGAAAACTATCTAAGGTGAATGAAACTATAGATTGATAATCGATAATGAAGTTTATTATACACTTAAGATAGACTCATATATTTAACAACACTTCACATGACCTATTAGGCTTAAATAACTTGCATCAAATATGGGGTGATTGAGAAAAAATAAGGATATATAGATATCACTTAACTATTCACTCTAGATCTCTGCACACATTTTGAAAAAATTATGTATAAACTTGAAACATATTGAATTTATTATGCTAAGTCAAATTACAATGTCAAAACTAGTATGGCTTCACCATACATGGGGTGGTATTAGATTACAAAGGTCAAAATGGCAGCTACTTGTAGAACTTTAGAAAGAGGAGAAAACATTGAAATTCAAAGGTCACTAAAACACAAGTCCAACTGATAGGAGTTACACTTGTATGAGGATTAATTAATAAATAAACCATGGAAGGTATAATGAGACAAATGAATCTCAAAACTAAAAATTCTTGAAATGTGGCACAAAGCTCCATTTGCTAGGCACAATAAATGGCCTTTCATCATGGATGATCTCTCGACCATTTGAAATTGAATTAGAGAGAGTCAAAACATATGTATTGTATAAAATAGGTTGAATTAGACTATGATAGTAATAATATGTTATCCTAACTATTATTTACCTTATAGACACTTCTATTCACCATCTGTAATGATTCATTTATTCCCTAGACTTTATTCTTTAAATCTAGTAGTCACTATTCATCTTAGACCTCAATTGAGCTTTCATTATGACATATGAGTTAGAATAAATCACTTTGATATAAAATACTTTGATCCTACATAGTTTCCCATATGGAATATCCCTACCACATTTCTCATTTAATTCTAAACCATGTATGCAATCACTAATTTCTCTGATAAAAAATGGATCTTTGGTTCGACAATTATTTGTCAAAAACCAACTCAAACCAATCACATTTTTCCAACCTATATTTATTCTCATTTTTCTCATTGATCCTTGCTATTAGATCCTAAATTTTTAACCTCATGCACAACATATCATTAGGATGTATGAAGGAATGTTGGCCTTCGATTTTCTTCCATAAAGATCCTTTGACATGTTGACTTTCACTCACATTATTGGATCAAGATGTACAAGTGAGTGCTAATTGTAGATATCATGGGGACCACTTTATTTTCATTTCATACACACCATTGAATCATTGTTACAATTGAACATTTATCATTGATATAAATTGGACCCACCATCTTATCAGTCAAGCTTGTGCCATTGGATCTCTACTTATCAAACTTGCACCTTTGGATCTTGTCCAACCTGTATCTTTTTAAGGGATTTTAACCTAGAGACCTTATGACCTATTTGAACCAAGTGTAAACCATTAGATCTAAGTTTTATTTTCAAATATAATATGGACCATTAGATATTAATAAACTTTAAACCCTTTAACAACCTTTTGAATATAAATGACTACTTTACAAAACTCAAACTTGATGCTTGCACGAATGTTCTACTATCTTTGAATATTCATAACTTAAGTTAGATAAATCATGTGAGCATGAAATTTTTAGAGTGTGTTCCTTAAACCCACATACTTGAAAATGTTCCCATGTTGCCCAAATCTGAACTAAGTTTGAATAACCTCTTCTAGGGTGAAATATTTGCTAACAACATGACACTAAAAATGTTATTACTTTTGAGAAATAAGAATTTCCAACATAACATGTAATCATACAAAATATTCCACTATTTATTCAAGTTGAACTATAAACTAAATGATTCAAATGAGTATTCATTGATGGTGGTTATAGATTTAACATTTTCATTAGGCCTTTCTTACAAAAATTGAGTATTAACATTCAAAAATACAATAATTAAATCAATATATAAAAGGGTTTGATGAATATTCATGACAATTACTTGGAATTATATGTTTGGATTTAAGATTGGGACCTAAAATAATTTTTACTTTATTTCATGTTATGCACAATCATCTACATTATAATCTACTACTGGGTTGACTTTGAATACATATGATGATATTAGTACCATCTAAATTACATAGGTGCCTTAAATTCATGCATTAAGGGTACTCATAAATATCATTTGGATGATAACCTTTAAGATATTATTAAAGCATCTCAATAAAATCTACACAACCCAATATTAGTTATCACCCCTCTTTCTCTAGTCATCCCTTGGGACCAAACATATACATATGAAATTAGAGTCAAGTACTGACAACAAGTAAAGAAAATAATGAAGGTTACAAATGGACCAAAAATAGTTACATTAAACATAAAAGGAACTTGAGAGATTGAAAATAACACAAACAAAGGTAAAAATATAACTCCAAAAACTATAAGAGGAATACTAAATATTACAAAAGAAACCTTAAAAAAATAATAGCCATAAAATCAAAATATGTAAATAGAACAAATTGAATAAGATAAGTTACAAAAGGGGAAAAAAGGTTCTAAGTGGAGAAATAAAAGATGTATAAGGCACCAAACAAAACAAAGTATCAAAAAATAGCATTAACATAACTTGGATCAATCAAATCCTATTTCTAAACTCTCTTTATTGCTTAATTAGTAAGCTCAATATGTCAATGTTTAAGATTGTTTAGATAGTGATGATGATGAAACCAACATGGTTAAAATGATAGATGATCAACTATCCAACCTAAATTTAAACCCCTAAAATACATATTTATCTCATAGATTATTCATAACCATTGGTCGATGGGTATAAAATGATGATTCAAAATCAATAGCCAAACATCATCCAGATACAAAGAATAAACCTCTTTTATGTATTTCTAAACGTGATAATGTGTGAACGTGTTGCATTAGTTGATCCCATATGGAATTTGTAATAAATTTAGTGAATAATTTTCAGGGTAGACCATTGGACATTCCATTCTGGGCTCGTTTTTATATTCTTCATCTTGGTGGAGATTAGAGCTACATAAAAAAGTCAAAAACCATATAATATATTAATATTATATTGTCTATATTATTTCATACATAAGATTAAAAATATATAGGAAATGAGTTTCTTATATTCAGGATGGTTAAATCCCATAATCTCTCAACCAAATAATCTCTTGACTAACCAAACACTATATACGAATATATTGTTAATAACAATATATTCAATTAACTACCAAATAAATAAAATAAATCACCCCGTATATTATTGTTATGCATAATAACAATAATATACTAAATAACTATTAATATGTTATTATTTACTAATAATAATTACATTATTAAAAAAAAAATTTGAACACACCTCAAAATTCACTACCTTATGAACATTATTAATCTCAATCCACAACGGCTTACTGTGAGCATGGGGAGAATATACATCTTCAAGAACTAGCTTGAATATAATCATATCCCAATGCATAATTTTAGGTCTACATACTAATGTACAAATATTATTATCTAGATCTTGTTGTACATTACCACTACTATGTGAACAATGCATCTCGCATTTACGCCATGTGAATGCAATAGACATTTCACTAGCCAATCATCTCTATAAAAAAGTAAGGTAGTGAGAGGATCTATGTAGTAAGAGGATTTTTGTAGTTAACTACACTATTATATAGCTATTGCCACATTCCATTATATCTACACTTTCCCTTTTTATCTAAATATAAATATATTTCTAAACTAGTAGGGGATAATACACACAATATTAAAAAATGAAATATCATGAGGAATAAATTCTCATTGTCATCTTATGCAGCTTCTGTTAATGTTTGTTGTGACTCAAATAATAAAAGAATAGATAATTTCCACTACCATTGAATAACTATCCTTGTCATTAACTGATTTGGTGAAAATTACACCACACTAAAAAAATAAATAGATACACCATGATGAAAATAACACACATATAAAAAATATGCCACTAAAGCAGAAGGTGGCCTTGTCACTAGTGGCTAACAAGAGGATCTAGAACATCCAGCCTCTATTTTCTCTATCTTCTAGTATAGGGAGCTACTTACTTTCTTTGTAAGTGCTTGACATATTCTTGTGTAGTAATGCATTGATGATTTCATGGTTGGGCATCCTCCCGTTCAGTGTCTACCTTATATCCATCTTCAATATTCTTTCAAATTTTGAAGTCTTGATTTTGCATATTTTGGAGATTGGTTTCCATCGAAAGTGCATCGCTTACAATTATGACACAATATTTTGAATCTTTACTCATTTTTTATTTTTATAATATGATTAAATGATAATGATGAATTCTTAAATTTCTTAATGACATATATTTACTATGGACCCAAAATAAAATATTAACACTTTGAATTTTTATGACTTGACTATTTTGACGACATAACCTACTTAATACAAAAAATACTAAACTGTTACCTTTGATGACAAAAGACTTAAATACACTTTGGGATTTTTATGGACATTAATATATTTGACATAAATATGAGACTTTAATAATATTAACATCAATTTTCAATACAAAAAAAATATATTATTGAAAATTTGACCTATTAAGACTAACAATAAAAACTACTGACTCTATATGGATTTAGTTCTAAACAATGAAGATAAATAAATTCTATGACTTGACACCTAAAACTTTGATAAGAGTTTAGGACATTAGAAATAAATAATTTAAAAATCTCACTATAAAAATAAACCTAGCAAAAATGAAGGAAACCATGCATGGATGGAGAAAGATGGGTTGAGATAGAGCCTTGTTGGAATTGTAGTCCTCATTTCATTTTGCTATAGAAATCAAAGTTTTTAGAGAGGGAAAGAAAGGATTTATTACAACCACTTGTCAATGTAGATATGATAGAATTTATAAATATAAGAAAAGAAGAAATGGATGTTTACCTAATATATGGGTCACCTATCATCTATTAGGTAGTGTAATATGTTTTCTTGGCTTGGGCAAAGGACCGTGTAAACTATTCACTTTCCTTGGTATGATTTGTATTTTCATCTCACTAAAGCTTTTCCCCTTTGCTTCACATAAAATAACAATCCTCTAGGAAACAAGTATGAATAACTCATAATAGTAGACCAATTTGCATGTTGAGAGAATCTATTAGTTTTGATGTGCTTCGATCAATTCTTAGATTTGAAAGGTAGAAGAATAGAAGTATAATAATATAAGCAAATAATTGTAATCACTTTGAACAAAGTACTGTTCATCAAGGCTACACTCAGAACTATGGAATAGAATTAAAACAATGATATTTTGAACTCCTTTAATCCATACATCTCCTCATCTTCTTTTGATTCAACCCAAAAAATTACTAATTCTACACTAAATTTTAATAAAACAAATTCCACGATTGGAGGAACAAAACCTTACTGAGGTTGTCCCAAGACTGCTTCAAAATTCCATTATATGCACAAGACTAATAAATCTCTGATACTAGATCTTAGGGAAGATCAGAGCCACATAAAGAAAGCTGAACATTAGATAATTATTTTCAAACAAAATAATATTAAACTATCTATATTGTTTCATATGAAAGATTACAAATATATAGGAAATGAGTTTATTATATTCGGGATGGTGAAGTCCCTATAATCTCTGAACCAAATAATCTCCCGACTAACCAAACACTATATAAAAAAATATTATTACTAATAATATATTCGAGTAACTACCAAATAATTAAAACAAATCATCCCCTAAATTATTGTTATGTATAATAATAATATACCAAACAACTATTAACGTATTATTTTTTATCTAACAATAATTACATTATTACAAATTAATAATGTGAACACACCTAAACACTTCATACTCTTAGTGCTTAACCATTTGACTGATGCATGTCCATTTCAAACAAAATTAAAGATGATTTAAACTTTGCTATCAGAAATTAAAATTCTTAGTTTTCTTATTGTAATTAATAATGTGAAAACACCTAAATAATTCATACTCTTGGTGCTTAACCATTTGACTGATGTATGTCCATTTTAAACAAAATTAAATATGATTTAAACATTGCTATTAAAAATTAAAATTCTCAATTTTCTTGTTGTAATTATTTCATTGCATTACAAAATTAGCCATTTTTTGATTTGTAAGCAATGACAGTTCCAACAACTCTTAGTCCCCAAATGTTTGTCAACACATTCTCCATTGAATTTCAGGTGGTCATTTTGAGTTGTACTATAATTGTTTTCAAATAATTATAAAAATATTGATCTTCTTAAATCTAAAAAAATATTTGATTATTTCTTACATAAAAAATTAAATGAAATAATTTCCCAAAGAGATACAAAAATTAGGTGTCATCAACCTTTTGAGGCCATGGCAGAAATAGATATGGAGGGAAATACATAATAATTTCTATAGGTGCACTTGCAGCCATTAGTAAGAAGAAAATGCATGAGGAGTTCTATTTCAGTTCTATAACAACCTTACACTCATGTTATCGGTATAGCTTCATAAAAAATCTTAGCTGCATTTGAATTAACAAAAATGCTAATTTTATCATCGTAATATTTTAATCCTCTATTACATATAGTGTAGCACAATTTATAATACAAACACCAAAGGTTCTGGCAGACCTTTCATAATTTAGATGCAATAACAAGAGAAAGGTGTGGTAAATTAAACTAAGCTTTTGATTTTTAGTATATGTTAATTTAATATTCTCTTCATTTTATTTGTCATTTTTGTTATTTTTAGTTCAATTTTAAGGGCATTCTCCTTCTCAAAGGATAAATTTCATAGCACCACCACCACCTCACCCAACCCTGTAAATAGTGGAAGAATGAAATGTTTGTTTAGGCAAGTATAGAGTGGTGGCATTGTTCAATAAGAACTTCTGATTTTCTAAACTTTTTACTTGGTGGTTTACCTAGTGCAATAAGAACAACAATTCTTCATAATATTAATTTGGATGAATAGTTTTTGGGGATTGATAGTAGCACACCCATGGGGTTTTTTAACCCTCATGATATGATGTAGGTATCTCATCCCATTGAGCCTTTACAGTGACCTCGTACACCCAACTCTCCACTAATAGATGATAATCATGTTAAGGAGATTCCACTAATAGATGATAATTGTAAATTTTTTTATTTCTCATTTATTGACAGAGAATGCTAAGGCCTATGTTACTAATTTTTTATTGATAACCTTTATGATTTAAGAACATAGGAGTAATAGGTAAAAGTAATGATTCAAGATATAAATGCATGTTTTTGAAACCACAATCAATGTAGTCAATTTTACTCAATGGTTGAACATTTGTCAACAAAAAATAATGTTTTATTCAACCAAGTAGTTTCTCAAAGTGTTGTAGTGAGTAATATCTTTAACGATTTTTTTTTGATATAATGTTAAACAAGCTTGAGAACTTAAATGCAAAAGCCCAATATTATAACAAATGGGTAAACAACAAAAGCCTTGTAGATCTTGCAAATGCAAATAAAGAAAAATATGCAATTACTTTCTCTTTATTATTTTTTGTAATTAAATTTTTTATTAATTATTTTAACTAATTAATATATATTTTTAATTTGTAGTCAAAATAAACAAATTGGAAGAACCTTAATCATGTGTAGTCAAATATTTTTTTAACAATCTAACATAATTGTAGTTTATAATTTCAATTAACATCCCATCTAAAATTATTGTTCCATATAAATAATTTTGTAAAATCATTATTAATATTCTAATTTATGATGGAGACAATTCTATTCGACACAAGCACATACACACAAATCATTTTAATTAATTTTTTATCATTAAAGGTAAAGGAGGGTTTTGAAAGCACCCACCCGCTTTTACAGAAAGATTGAGATATAATATTTATTACATTATTTCATAATAAATTAGTTATAGATATGATTTGATATGAATGGTGTGAATATTTCAACCAAGTGATCTACATTTACTAGTGTGATTCCAAACTTTCCACTCATATCTAACATTTTTGGACTTTGTTCATTTAGAAGACACTAATCGAAACATTGAACAAGAGAGGCCACCCCTATGTGAACCACGTGATGAGCCAAAGATAACCCCGGACATATTCTTCTCCCTGATCTAAATGGAATCAGTTAAATATTTTGTCCTTTATAGTCCACCTTTGACTCTACAAATCTATTTGGAAAGAACCTTTCAAGGTCCTTCCATGATACTTGGTCCCTTCCAATTTCCCAAACATTCACAAACTCCTGGGCATCCTTGGGTATAACATATCCATCTATTTCATAGGAGTTTTGGGCTTTATGTTGGATTAGAAGGGGTGTAGGAGGATGGAGACAGAGGGTTTATTTTAGTACTGTATGAAGATAAAGAAGGTTATCAATGTCTCTTTTTTGCACTATTCTTTCTTATCCCATAACCTCATCTAATTCTTTCTTTACCTTTTTCATAATCTTAGGGTTGTGTATAAATTCAACCATGGCCCATTCAATTATGGTACTAGTCATATCTGTACCTACACCAAACAAGTCCTTCAAGAATAACAACCATATCTTCTAAAACACTTTAAGATAATAAAACAAAAATAAGAATCAATATTTTTTAACCGATTGACTATATAAAAAGAAAAAAAATTGGTAATTATATTTTTATTTTAATAATATGTAATATATTTATTATATTAAAACAAATAAGTAAAAGAAATGCCTTAAAAATAAATTAAGAAGAACCCTAATTATTAAACTTATATGTAAATAAAATTAAAGTAAACTTAAAAAATCTAAACTTATCTTGGCCAAGATCTTAAATTTTTAAACCTTCAACATATAATTTTATAAATCTAAAATTTTAACATATTTATATATAATTTATTAGAGTAGGTGTCCAAGATTTAAACTTAAAAGCATAGAAATTAAATATAAAATAATACAAAATAATATGATATAGAGGAGGTGGTGGATCATCTTTTAAAATTTAATTAAGAAAAATTCCTAGTAACTAAATTTATATTGTGTTAAGAAAAAAATTATAATATAATTGATAAAGTTTCACTAATAAAAACAAAAAAATAAAAAATAGTAACAATGGGAAAACATAGAATAGCTTAGGTGTACAATGAAATCAAAACCTAAAAGTATATAACATAAATATAAATATAACTATAGATCTTCGATTAAAATTTACAATTCTGTTCATTTATATTGATTTAAAATAAAAATATAAATATAACTATATAACCTAAAACACTGACTACTTTGGGAAACATTTTGTTAAGTATTTTGTTAGAGGCTTCTGCATATCCATTTTCTTGTGGATGGTAAGGTGAGGAAAAGCTTAACTTAATGCCAAATGCATCTCAAAGACCTTGGACTTTCTTTTTCTTGAAATATTTGCCATTATCAGTGATGATATTATGGGTACACAAAAATGATAGGTGATATGGTGGTTGATAAAGTCAAAAATATTTGTTGCTTTAGTAGAGATGAGAGGAATGGCCTCCACTCACTTGGTGAAATACTTAATAGTGGTAATGATGGATTTGTTTCTTTGTGATGAATGAGGATTGATTTCTCCAATAAGATCAATGCCCCATTATGAGAATGGCCAAAATTATGTGGATACTTTAAGGCCATGGGTAGGTACATGTTGTAAATTAGCATGTTTTCTACATTTGACACACTTCTTTAAATAATCATAAAAGTCTTGGTTGATGGTGGGCTAATAGTATCCAAGGTGAAGGATGTGTTTACCGATAATGAAACCACAAAAATGTCCCTCAAAAATTGTATCATGTGTTTCTTTGATGGCATGAAAATCTTCATGATTGCTAAGGCAATGAAGAAGGAGGCAATCAAAGCTACATTTGTAAATGATTCCCCCTAGTATGGTATAATGAGAGGTACTTTGAACAAAGGCTCTTCAGGCATTCTAAGATAGGTTGGGAGGAATGATACCGGGGTTGAGGTAATCCAAATTTTGTTCATAAAATATGTCTAATGGAGAAATTTCAAAATTACAAATGATAGGAAGGTTAGAATGGTTATAAGGTAGGGTGACAAAGTGATGGATGGTAACAAAGAGTTTAGAGTTAGAAGGTTGAAATTGGATTTTGGAAGCAAGGGAAGCCATTATATTCATGAACTTATTGGTATATTATGGAACAAATTAGATAAGGTAATGATCAAATGATGGTAAGAGTACATCTACAAGTTGTTTAGACTCTAGTAATACGTTATTCTTAAATTTGTTAGATCCATTGACCTGGTTGACCACAAGTTGGGAATCACCAAAGACACTGATTGTATTGACTCCCAAGGCTAGAGCAGTCTAGACACCTATGACTAGGGCTTCATACTCAACCACATTATTAGTGCACTCAAAGTCAAGTATAAAGGAAAGGGGAAGAGATTTACCATCAAGGGGAATGAGAATAAATCTAGGACCCACATCACATGTCATTTATAGCCATCGAAAAACAGGGTCATTTAGTAGGTAGGTTCCTCTTGAGAAAGGGTCATGATGGACTCTTCTGGAAATGAAAGAGGAAGAGGTTGGTTATTTGGTAGAGGAGCTGCATCCAATTGATCAATAATCATTTTATCTTTAATTAAATTTTTCTAAAGGAACTCAAGATCAAACTTATCTAAATGTATGAGCCACTTAACCAGACAATGGTTTTGGTATGGTTTTGGAGTGCATGTACTTGAGTGGGTCAATGTTAGTGATGATGTAGTTTTATGATTAAGAAGGTAATGGTGAAGCTTGGAAGCTACAAATATGAGTGCAAGGTAAAGTTTCTCAAGATGGGAGTACCAAGTCTCATACTCTATAAGTGTTTGACTTATGTAGTAGACAACTTGTTCTTTATTCTATTCATCATGGTGAGAAAGCATTGCCCCTAGGGAATTGTTAGTGGTAGACTTGTAAAGGTAGAAGGGTTGATCCATTTTAGGTGAGGTAAGAATAGGTGGATAAATAAGGTATTATTTGAGTAAATCAAATCCTTGTTGACAGTCATTGGTCCACTTAAAGGAGGTGTCATTCTTAAAGAGATGGTGAAAAGGTTGACATCTATCTGATAATTGAGAGATGAAATGTCATATTATTTGGAGCTTCCCCTAAAAGCTACAAATTTGCTTAAGGCAGGTTGGAGGTGGCATTTCAAGGATTTATTTGAATTTTGTAGGGTCTACTTAATTACTCAAAGAGAGACAATGAATCTTAGAAGCTTTCTTGAAAGCACCCTATAAATACATTACTTGGGGTTGAGTCTGACATGGAAATGGATAAGGTAATTGAAGATAATTTTTTGAAAATCTAGATGATCCTTATGATATTTATATTTTCCAAGGAGATCATCCACATATTCATCTATTATTTTATGCATTAGGCCATGGAAGATATAGGCTATGGCATACTGGTAGGTTGTGCTAGTGTTCTTTAAACTGAAGGACATAACTCTATAGTAGAAAGTTTCCCATGGGTTGATGAAAGATGTTTTATGTTGATCTTTGGGATAAATCAAGATTTGGTAGCATACCAAGAAATCATCCATGAGACACAACATCTTTTGGCCAATTGTAAGATCAACAAGTTGGTCAATACTAGGCAAAGGAAAGTCATCCTTTGGGTAAGAAAGGTTAAGATCAAAAAATTTGATACAAAGGCAAAGTTCCCCTATGGGTTTGGTAATGGATACAATGTTAGAAACCCATTGGAGATAGTCATTATGTTCGATTAAGGCAATAAATAAGAGGCATTGAATATTTTCTTTGAATAGAAGAGCGATGTGACGGTGCATCTTGTGAATCTTTTTTAAGACAGGCTTATCATCAGGATGGGTTACAATGTTATGGATAGTGATAAAAGGGTCAATTATAGGCATATCTTGATAGGACCAAGAAAATACTATGCTATGGTCATGAGGGAAGGAAGCGTAATCTTGTTGTTCTATGGAGTTCAAAGATTGTCTGATCTTGACGATGTGAGGGTTATCTTAAGTACCCAAGTTGACATCGATGGTAGATTAATTAAACATGGTTTGATTCTTATGAGGAAGAGATTTATGGATAGAAAAATCCCCCATACTGAGATAGGTGATAATGGAATCATCATCGTGATGTTGGATGGTGTTGATGGTAGGAGAATCATTTTCTACCATTTCAGGATGGATGAGAGGAAGGGTTTTTATTTGACCATCCTTTTGATAGGTTAGGGGGCCCAAACTAATGGTATTGATTAAAAAAATATTATGTGGTATGATATCAAAATCCTCAAACTTTGAGGGAGATGGGGTTTGTGAGGATGGGACATCCTCATCAATGGTGGTGATGGGTTTAAGTGAGGTGGGTTCTTTTGGTGGTACAAACCCAAGGCCAAATAACTCATGAGGGTTTTTGGGTTTTGATTATGGGTAGTTCATGAGGTCCCTATTCATAAAAGCTAAGGCCAAACCCCTTCCAATCACACCTGTAAAGGTATGCTTTGGTGAATGTGGGTTTGTTGAGATAAGAGAAGTTGGAGTTGAATGGTCAGATATGATTGGTAGTGGCAGAAGCAAGAAGTGGATGATTAAGTCCCTTATAGATAAAATTTGTTTGATGATTAGGTGGTCTAAAAAGGATGATGGTTTTGATGTTAGGGTCATAACTAGGATCATGGGTGCGGCTCCCATACTCTTGAAAAGTAGGGAAAGTATACAAGGCTAGAAGATGGTATTATACAAATGAGAGACATTGGAAAATGGGTTCCAAGGGGTCCTCTATAGGGATATGGGAATAATGGATGGATGATATTTTTTAGGCTTCATCAACTATGGGGTTGGAGTTGTTGGTAGCTGATGGTGAAGTAGATGAGAGAGGAAGAATAACATCATTGGGTTTGCACATCATATTACAAGATGTAAAAGGACTAGCATCAATCGATATGGTGATGGCATGAACTTCATGCTCAAATTTGATAGAATGATATAGGGTGGAAGGGACATAACTCATAGCATGGATCCAAGGGCATCAAAGTAAATTGTTTTATTATAACTCACCCATGACAAATGACAAGGCTAAGCCAATAATAACCTAACCTCATGATCTTGGCAGTTGTGGTTCTTGGAGAGAAATGACCTCCTATTGTCCCATCATAGAACTTCTTGAGAAACACCCCGAACTAATCATTATCAATTCATCTCAATAGAACACCATTTATGTCTCTCATAAAAAACACACCATCCCATAAGAAAAAAGGGAATAGCTTTCAATCTAAATTATCTCCTTTGTGATCTACTCATATTACTAGGATACTCACCATTTTAAAGAAATTTGATCACATCTTGTGTCTAAATATGTCTATGCAAGGAACTAGCTGGTTGGGAGAAATCATGATTCACAAAGGCCTTTACCTCTTACTAGGATTTTTACTTTGATATCAACATCATATTCCATCACCTTAGTGATCCACCCTACTCTCTTCTCACTAAGGTCTTTTCTCAATAGAAACTCCTTGGTACTAGGATGAGAAACCATAACATGAATTTTATTTTTTGAAACCATATGCTTGAACATATTTAATCCCCTTACAGTTTTTTTTTTCTCCATAAAGGTCTACTTTACTTCATAATATAATAAACCTTGACTAAATAATGAAATAGGTTGCCTCATCATTTTTTCTATTAACATCGCTGATATAGTATCAAGGTTAGAAAATAAATACAACATGAAGTTTTAAGTAAAATCAAGATTCACTAGAGTAGGATCTTGTATAATTTCATTCTTTATGACTTAAAAAATACTCAAGTCCAAGAAGGACCAGTTAGCTAAGAGGTGCCACCTATCTTGGTTGGTCCCTTGATAAGTAGATTGTAAAGTGGGATAGGAGATCAACAACAACTATGTCTTATAAGATAGGAAAACTAGGACAATCATGCAAGAAAATCTTTAAGTTTTTAATCAGCTGCATTATTTTGGTAGGTGTCCCATATAATTCAAGGAATCCTTTACTATTGGGATCATACATTAGATGTAATTTAATAATTACCACCTAGGGCATGACTAAAGTTAAAGCTCCACTATCAACAATGTAGTTATGAACTAGCTTGTCACTCACTATGAGAGTGAGATAGAATGGAGGAGGTTTCTCAGTTCTAGTGGATGGATCAGTAATGTTATTAGGGATAATTTCAAGGACAACATGACTTTGACATTAGGTTGAAGGAGGGACACTTGTAGAGATATCAGATAACTTATTTTGTAGGAGCTCTTTCTGACCAGGCATATGTAGAACATCCCAAATAGAAATGGAAGATTTAGTACTCTTAAATAAATCTATAATGTTTAAAAAATCCATACCTAATTTATATTATATTCTTGGAGGCAAGGAAGTTCTTGGAGCTGAAGGAGTTGGAGTACCTTGAACAATCCTTCCAACATTCTGATTTGGATGATGTGTAGTGTTATTTAAAGTTGTTACACCTAAAACCATACCTTGTTGATTCATATAAGTATTTAATGACACTATAGATAAATTAATATCAAAACCTAATACCTTTCCCTTGGCTCTAGTGTTGTATGCAACCAAGGTTCCTTCGTTAATCACAAAATTATCCTCAACTAGGAAGTTGGTGAAGATCTCTTTTTGAGGCTACTCACCTTCACTTGTCTACATCATCACTTCATCTTTGAATAATAAGAGGGGAGTATCCTCTCCTTGAGAAAAACCATCCTACTCTTTACCTTCATTATAATCCATAAATTGTCCTTATTTCTAATTCTTTTGTTTTACCAAATTATTATGCATAGGTATCATCTCCCTTGCATTGGTAGTAGAGTTAGTATTGTATTCACTAGCAGGCCTTCTGGGAATAGGTTGCCATTGGCCTCTTCCTCTTTCAAATTTTTGACCATTCTCTTTTTTATAAGTTTAAGGATTCTCATAGGCACCTTTTTGCATATTACCTCTTCCAAGTCTAGCTTCCAATGATTGAATATATGCATCTTTGTCTTTTGGAACTTGTTAAAATCATGCATTATTTATTTGGATCCTATTTTGATCATGTTAAGTTGATGTATAAGAAAGGCATAGTCAATCTCATTTCAAAATCTTTAGGTAGAAAACACTCCAAATTCATCCCATGATGTGATGCATCCACCTTATAGAGTCTTATACCAAATCAAGAGCCTTCCCTCTAAGGGATGTGTCAAGGAGTCTAATCGAAATGTTTTCTTCAGTGATACTATGGAAGCTACAAAATTTAGAGACATATCTAATGTGCTCACTAGGTGTAACATTACTCTCACCATTGAATATAGGCACACCTATTGTGGCATTAGGAGGAATGACATCATATTCTTGAAGGTGAACTGGATTTTTTGTATTAAAGATAGGAAAATCATGAGGTCTAGCCATTTTTTCTTCAATATCTTAAATTTAATCAACTTGTTCACTCTCTTGACTTCCCTCTCTATAAAAATAATCTTTATCTTCAAAGTGAAAATTAGGAGGATGATATTAAACTCTAAGTGGAACTCCAGGTTGAAGGAGTGGGTCAATAAGATTGAGAACTCCTATAGATGATGATCTACTGAGAACCATGAGTTATGAGAGAAATTTTATAACAAGGCAATGGCTTTGAAATAGATTTACCTTTATGAAGTTTCCAAATTCTGAGTAACACACCAATTTGTAGCTGATGTTATCATGACCAACATTAACCTTGATAAGCTGTCTTGAAGACAGGTCGCACCGGGTATCTGAGAACTATTGTCACCAAATTTTGCACCCTAGAAGAATTTGTTCAATCTTATTATATATTTAGAAACATTGGAACATTTCCAAGTATGCAGGTGTATCTATATTGGAAATGAGCCTCTAGGTTTAAGGGTTAGCTCCCTAAATGTATCTTGAAATGCTCTTATTTATGATAACTGATTACTTATGTGTAAAAGAGTTATGGATTGCAAGAATTAGACATAATCTAAAGGTGCTGATACATTAGATGTTCTTCCATAAGACTTCATAACTATTTCAAAAAGGGACAATGTCCACAATAGTAGCCTAAGAGTCCTAGAATGCAATAGCATCAATGTTTTAATATGAAGGTATAACGCATGAAAACTATCTAAGGTAAATGAAACTATAGTTTGATAGTAGATATTGATGTTCATTGTACACTTAAAATAGACTCATACATTTAACAACACTTCACATGACCTTCTAGACTGAAATAACTTGCATCAAATATGGGGGCATTAAAAAAAAGCAAGGATATATAGATATCACTTAACTATTAACTATACATCTATTCACACATTTTGACAAGATGATGTATGAACTTGAACCAGATTGAATTTTTTATGATATGTAAAATTACAATTCCAAAACTAGCAAGGCTTCACCATATATGAGATGGTATTAGATTACAATGGCCAAAATGGCAACTACTTGTAGAACCTTAGAAAGAAGAGAAAAGATTAAAATTCAAAGGTCACTAGAACACATGTCCAACTAAAAGGAGGAATTAATATTGTATGAGGATGAATTAATAAATAGACCATGGAAGGTCTAATGGGAAAAATGAATCTCCAAACTAAAAATTCTTGAAATGTGGCACAAGAAATGGCCTTTCATCATGGATGATCTCTCGACCATTTGAAACTAAATTAGAGAGAGTCGACACATATGTATTATCTAAAAGAGCTTGTAATATAATATGATAGTCATAATATGTTCTCCTAACTACTAGCTATCTTATAGACACTTATATTCACCATCTTCAGTCATTCGTTAATTCCCTAGACTTTATTCTATACATATGGTAGTCATTGTTCATCTTAGACCTCAACTGAGCTTTCATGGCGACATATGAGTTAAAAGAGATCACTTTACTAAAAAATAATTTGATCATACATAGTTTCCCATATGGAATTTCCCTACCAAATTACTCATTTTATTCTAAACTATTTATGTAATAACTATTTGCTCTGATCTAAAATGGCTCTTTGGTTCGACAATTATTTGTCAAAAACCAACTCAAACCAATCACATTGTTCCAACCTATATTTATTCTCATTGTTCTCATTGATCCTTGCTATCAGATCCTAATTTTTTAACCTCATCCATACCATATGATCAATATGTATGAAGGAATGTTGGCCTTCAATTTTCTGCCATGAAGATCCTTTGACATGTTGACATTCACTCGCATTGTTGGATCAAGATGTACAAGTGAGTGCTAGTTGTATATCTCATGGGGCCCACTTTATTTTAATTTTATACACACCATTAGATAATTGGTATAGTTTAATTTTGATCATTTATCTAGATTAGACTGACCATCTTGTCAGTCAAGAACGTGCCATTGGATCTCTTCTTAACGAACTTGCACCATTGGATCTTGTCTAACCTGTATCTTTTTAAGGGATTTTAACCTAGGGACATTTTAATCTAAGTGTTATTATAAAATATAATATGGACCATTACATATTGATCAACTTTAAACCCTTTAAGGACCTTTTGAATATAAATGACTACTTTACGAAGCTTGAACATGATGTTTGCATGAATGTTTTACTCTCTTTGAATATTCATAACTTGAGTTAGAAAACTCATGCAAGCATGAAATTTTTAGAGCATGTTCCTCAGACAAATGTCTCCATGGTGCTAAAAAATTTTGGCTTGTGAAGCTTTTTGAGTGAACTTGTTAAATGCACAAGTGAGCTGTTCTATTCATTTGTGGATGACCCTAGTGACAATCTGGTTCACTTAGGATTTTTCTTGAACTACTAATTGATATTTAAAATGTCAAATGAACATCTTGAGGTCTATGAAAACTATTTCAATGATCATGACTATTTTGACACCATAAAAAACTATCACTTGCATATATGACTTTAAAATGACCTATAAGACACCAAACGACACAAGGACTAAGCTAGATTATGACCATAACTAAAATGGCATATGATATGACATCAAATGAATTAAAACATACCCTATGACATTATAAAAATCCCCTATATGATATCCTGACTATTGGAGGTTGACCCATTTTGACATATGGTAAAAATGGTCAACATTCTTAGATATTTCAGCATAACATGTCATGTGAAGTGTTTTTAAATGTATGAGTCTGTTTTAAGTGTAGAATGAAATTTAGTATCTTCTATTAAGATATAGTTTCATTCACTTTATATAGTTTTCATGCACCATACCTTCATATTAAAACACTAATTCTAGTGCATTTTAGGACTCTTAGGTTAGTGTTGTGGACATTGTCTTTTTTTGAAACAGGTACGATAGTCTTGTGGAAACTTTTCTAGTGTATCAGATCCTTTATAGTAGGTTTAATTATTTTCCCCATAGGTAATTAGTTAAGAATATATAATAGCATTTCAAGATATATTTAGGGATCTAGCCCTTAAACCTAGAAGCTGATTTCTAATATAGGTACACCCACATACCTGTAAATGTTCCCATGTTGCCTAAATCTGAAATAAACTTGAAAAATTTCTTCTAGGGTGAAATATTTGGTGAAAAAATGACACTAAAAATGTTATTAATTTTGATAAATAATAATTTCCAACATAACATGTAATCATACAAAATATTCCACTATTTATTCAAGTTGAACTACAATCTAAATGATTCAAATGGGTATTGATTGATGGTGGTTATGGCTTTAACATTTTTAGTAGGCCTTTCTTATAAAAATAGAGTATTAAAATTCAAAGATACAATAATTAAATCAAAATATCAAAGGGTTTGATTAATATGCATCATAATTACTTGGAATTATATGTTTGTATGTAAGATTGGGACCTAAAATAATGTTTACTTTATTTCATGTTATGCAGAATCATCTACATTATAATCTACTATTGGGTTGACTTTGAATACATATGATGATAGCAGTACCATATAAATTACATAGGTGCCTTAAATTCATGCATTAAGGGTACTCATAAATATCATGTGGATGATAACCCTTTAAGATATTATTAAGGCATCTCAATAAAATATAGATGACCCAATAGTAGATATCGCCCCTCTTTCTCAAGTCATCCATTGGGACAAAACATATACATATGAAATTAGAATAAAGTAATGATAACAAGAAAAAAAAATAATGAAGGTTACAAATGGACCAAAAAAATTTACATTAAACATAAAACAAACTTGAGATATTGAAAATATTATAAACAAAGGTAAAAATATAACTCCAAAAACTACAAGAGGAATACTAAATATTACAAAATAAAAATCACAAAAATAATAGCTATAAAGTCAAAATAGGAAAATATAAAAACTTGAATAGGACAAGTTACAAAAGGGGGGAAAAGGTTCCAAGTGGAGAAATACAATTTGTATAAGGCACCAAAAAAAACAAAGTATCAGAAAACACCATCAACATAACTTGGATCAATCAAATCCTATTTCTAAACTCTCTTTATTGGTTAATTGGTAAGTTCAATATGGAAATGTTTAAGATTATTTTTATAGTGATGATGTTGAAGCCAACATGGTTAAAATGATAGATGATCAAATATCCAACATAAATTTCAACCCCTAAATTAAATATTTATCTCATAGATTATTCATAACCATTGGTTGAGGGATATACCATGATGATTCAAAATCAATAGACAAACATCATCTAGATACAAAGAATAAACTTCTTTTATGTATTTCTAAATGTGATAATGTGAACACTTGTTGCATTAGTAGATCCCATGTGGAATTTGTGATAAATGTATTGAATAATTTGCAGAGTAGACCATTGGACATTTCATTCTGGGCTCTTTTTTATATTCTTCCTCTTGACAAAGATCAGAGCTAAATAGAAAAGTCAAAAACCATATAATATATTTCAAACATATTAATAGTATATTATTTATATTATTTCATATAGAAGATTAAAATTATATAGGAAATGAGTTTCCTATATTCAGGATGGTTAAATCCCTATAATCTCTCAACCAAATAATCTCTTGACTAACCAAAAACTATATACGAATATATTGTTAATAACATTATATTCAAGTAACTACTAAATAACTAAATGAATCACCTCATATATTATTGTTATACATAATAACAATAATATACTGAACTATTAACATGTTATTATTTACTATAAATAATTACAATATTAAAAAATAATAATGTGAACACACCTAAACATTCACCACCTTATGAACATTATTAATCCTAATCCACGCCGTCTTAATGTGAGCACGGGCAAAAAATACATATGCAAGAACTAGCCTAAATAGAATCATATTCCAACACATAATTTTAGGTCTACATACTAATGTATAAATAGTTTTATCTGGATCTTGCTACACATTACTACTACTATGTAAAGAATGCATCCTACATTTATGCCATGTGAACTTAATAGGTGTTTCCCTAGCCAATCATCTCCATAAAGAAGTAAGGCAGTGAGAGGATCTATGCAGTCAGAGGATTTTTGTAGTTAACTTCCCTCTTATACAACTATTGCCACATTCCATTATATCTAGACTTTCCCTTTTTATCTAAATATCAGAGGATTTTCAAACTAGTAGGGAAAAATACACACAATATTAAAAAATGAAATATCATGAGGAATAAATAGTCATCATATTATGTAGCCTATGTTAATGTTTGTTTCCACTCAAAAAATAAAAGCATAGATAACTTCCAATGTTACAAAATAACTATCCTTGGTATCAGCTAATTTGGTGAAAAGTACACCACCCCAAAAAAATAAAAAGACACACCATGATGAAAATAACACACAACTAAAAAATATGCCACTAAAGCAGAAATTAGCCTTGTCACTAGTGGCTAACAAGAGGATCTAGAACCTCCAGCATCTATTTTCTCCATCCTCCAATATAGGGAGCTACTTACTTTCTTTGCAAGTGGTTGATGTATTCTTGTGAAATAATGCATTGATGATTTCATGGTTGGACATCCTCCTGTTTGATGTTTGCCTCATATCCAGCATCAAAATTCTTTCAAATTTTGAAGTCTTTATTTTGCATATTTTGGAGATTGGTTTCCACCGAAAGTGCATCGATTAAAATTCTGATACAAGATTTTAACTCTTTACTCATTTCTTATTTTGACAATATGACTAAATGATAATGATGACTTCTTAATTTTTTTAATGACATATATTTACTA
>JARHVA010000166.1:4692500-4762500 GCA_037957365.1 Torreya grandis | reverse complement strand
ATTCAACATGCTTTGGTTCTTAGGACGAAGAGATTTATGGATAGAAAATCCCCCCATACTGAGGTAGGTGAGAATGGAATCATCATCCTGATGTTGGATGGTGTTGATGGTAGGATAATCATTTTCTATCATTTTAGGATGGATGAGAGGAAGGGTTTTTGTTCAACCATCCTTTTGATAGGTTTGGGGGGGAAATTTATGGTATTGATAAAAAAAGGATAGGTGGGATGATATCATAATCCTTATACTTTGAAGGAGATGGGGTTGGTGAGGATTAGACATCTTCGTCAATGGTGGTGATGAGTTTAGGTGAGGTGGGTTCTTCTGGTGATACAAACCCAAGGCTAAATAATTCACGAGGGTTTTTGGGTTTTGATTATGGGTAGCTCATGAGGTCCCTATTTATAAAATCTAAGGCCATACCCCTTGCAAGCACACCTATGGAGGTATGTTTTGGTAAATGTGGGTTTATTGAGATAAGAGAAGTTGGAGGTGAATGGTCAGATATAATGGGTAGTGGCAAAATTAAGAAGTGGATGATCAAGTCCCCTACAGATAAAATTAGTTTGATGATTAGGTGGTCCAAAAGGGATGATGGTTTCGATGTTAGGGTCATAACTAGGATCATGGGTGAGGTTCCCATCAAAGGCTAGAAGACAATATTCTATAAATGAGAGACAATGGAATGTGGGTTTCAAGGGGTCCTCTACAGGGATCTAGGAATAAGGGATGGATGAGCTTGTTGAAGCTTCATCAAACATGGGGGTGGAGTTGTTGGTATTTGATGATGAAGTAGATTGAAGAGGAAGAAGAACATTATTAGTCGGTACATCATATTACAAGATTCAAAAGGACTATGGTCAACCGATATGGTGATGACATGACCTTCATGATCAAATTTGACATAGTGATATAGGGTGAAAGGGACACAACTCATAGCATACATCCAAGGGCATCGAATTAAAATATTGTATTGGAACTCACACTCAATAAATGACAAGGCTAGGCTAATAATAACCTATAGCTTCTCACCTTAACATGGAAATATTTGAAGAGGCTAGGCCAATAATAACCTACCCTCATGATCTTGGTAATTGTGGTTCTTGGAGAGAAATGACCTCATGTTGTCAAATCATAGAACTTCTTGAGAAACACCCCAAAATGATCATTATCAATGCATATCAATAACACACCATTGATGTCTCTCATTAAAAACACACCATCCATAAGAAAAAAGGGAGTAGATTGAAATCTAAAATATCTCCTTTGTGATCTACTCATATTACTAGGATACGCACCATTTTGAAGAAATTTGATAACATCTTGTGTCCAAATATGTATATGCAAGGAACCAACTGGTTGGGAGCAATCATGATTGAATAGAACCTCTTCTTTTGACTCATGAAAATATGAAAATAAATGTTCACAAAGGCTTTTATTGCTTACTAATTTTTTTACTTTGATATCAACATCAAATTCCATCACCTTAGTGATCCACCCTACTCTCTTCTCACTAAGGTCTCTGCTCAATAGAAACTCCTTGGTACTAAGATGACAAACCATAACATGAATTTTATTTTTTGAAACCATATGCTTGAAATTATATAATCCCATTAAAATAAAAAAATTCTTATTTCTGCATAAAGTTCTACTTGACTTCATAATATTTTAAACCTTGACTAAATAATGCAATAGGTTTCTCTACACCCTCATCATTATTTTGCATTAGCATGGCTGATATAGTATCAAGGTCAAAAAATAAATACAACATGAAGTCTTTAGTAAAATCAAGATTCACAACAGTATGATCTTCTACAATTGCCTTCTTTATGACTTCAAAAATACTCTTTCCTTCCTTAGTCCACAAAAAGACTTTATTCTTTCAGAACATGGTTGTGATAAGTTTGACCAAAGATGCAAACCCAAGAATATCCTCTATCCTTTCAAGATCAATATCCAAACTATGTTTAGAAATAATGTGTCTTAAGAGCTTACCTTCATGGACAACAAAGATACATTTATTTGGATTAAGAGATACTCAATGCTATTTGCATATTTCAAACACTTATCTCAAGTGTTGCATATGCTCATTAGCATCTTTAGGAAACACTATTATATCATCTAGATAAATCAATAACATCTCATTAATCAAACCTTTTAAGGCCATGTGCATTGCTCTTTGAAAGGTAGCACCAACATTTGAAAAAACAAATTCCATCTTCCTATAAGAAAAAGTAACCCATTTAATGTTAAATTTTATCTTAAACTAATCATATTCATTGACTCAAATCTAATTATAACCTGAATATCCATCTATAAGAGAGAAATGTTGAGACCCTCAAATAATATGCAAACTCTATTCTATTGAGGGTAAAGGATAATGGTCATTGAGTGACACCCTATTAAGTTCCCTAAAGTACACATAAATAATTATCTCCCCATTATTCTTTCTAATAGGCACAAGATTAGCTACCCATGCTAAATACTTTATAGGAAAGACTATTTCAGATTCAAGGAGTTTAGTGAGCTCTAACCTCATGAGTTTCTTAACCTTAGGATTAATGGATCTTTATTTCTATCTGATCGATTTAACTATAGATTATAACTCAATAGTATGGTGTTCTAGGCTAGGTTCAAACCCTTTTAAGTCCTTATACTCCCAAACAAAGATTTCGTGAAACTCTCCACACAAATCAATGAATGCTTGCTTCTCTAAAGTAGAACATACCTTACCTAGTTTGAGGAGTTTGTCCTTGAAGATCAAGACCCTTTCATAATTATTTTCTTTCATAGACATACTCACCTTTTACTTTTTATATTTATAATTCTCATTGAATATAATTTCTAAGGTCACCAAACCCATAGGTATCTTATTGGTTACTCGTTGCATAATCTAATCACCCAATTATTTTTAGAACTTCTCTTGATTCCTTGAAGAAAACTCAACCTCATTTTTTAGGAAGCATGAAATGTGTCTATCACTATCAAACACGCACTAAGACACTTAATTATGAGGTATAGAAGGTCTGATAATTATCTCAACATAAGACAATTTTCCCTCCTCTTTCTTTGTAGTTGGAGTATAAAATTGAACTCCTATAGTAGCTATTATGTTAGCATGACTATTATTCTCCCTTGGGACTGATTATTTATTGAATACATTGGAGTCTTCAATCAAATTCCATACCCTATGTTTGTATGATTTAATCAAAGGGTTCTCTGTAAAAACCATATTTGACACCTAATGCACAACCAATTCACTCTCTATATATACTTACAAGTTCTTGATTCCTTTTCTCTTTGCCCATTATAGGCCATGGATCAAACCTTTATACTCAGCCACATTACAAGTACAACTAAAATGAAATATATATGAAGCATAATAATTTTGTTTAGATGTGGATAAAAACATAACACCAGCTCTTTCACTAAATTTACTTCTTGAACCATCAAAAAACATCTTTCATATCTCATCATCTTCACCCTCTTCCTTGGCAAGTAGAGGTGTTGGTACTCCTTCATGTATAAAATGCACTCCTAAATTAGTTTACTTAAAAAAATAATTAAGGATAATATTAATAAGTTTTAGTGCCTTATTCATCAAGAAATAAATGTGAAATACCCTCAAGCTTGGAATATGTGCCATCATCTATAACAGAGTCCTTTTCTTCATGGGCCACACAATTGAAATTAGAACTTGTCTCAATATAAGATTCAATATGAAACATTGAAAAAGGTTGTGTCATAATTGTAACCTTGGCCCCATACCTTATTATAAAGGCAAAAAAAGACCAGTCAACTGAGAGGTAGCCACCTATCTTGGATGTGAAGTCCTTTGATAAGCAGATTGCAAAGTGGGTTAGGAGAGCAACAACAACTATGTCTTACAAGATAGGAAACTAGGACAATCGTGTAAGAAAATATTTAAGTTTATTATTAGTCCCATTATTTTGGTAGGTGTACCATATAATCTAAAGACTCCTTTCCTATGAGAATCATACTCCAGATACAATTTATGAGTTACCACCTTGGGCATGACTAAAGTTAAAGCTCTATTATCAACTATGCAGTTATGAACTAGCTTGTCACCCACTATGAGAGTGATAGAATGGAGGAGGTTTCTAAATTATGGTAGATAATTCAAAAATGGTATTAGTGATAATTTAAAGAACAACATGACTCTAACGTTGATTTGAAGGAGGGACACTAGTAGAGATATCAGATAACTTATCTTGTAGGAGCTCTTTCTGACCAGGCATATATAAAACATCCCAAATTGAAATGGATGATTTAGTATTCTTCAATTAATTTATAATTTTTAAATAATTCATACTTACTTTATCTTGGATTCTTGGAGGGAAGGAATTTATTGGATCATGAGGAGTTGGAGTGCCTTGAACAATCCTTCCAACATTCTGATTTGGAAGATGTGTAGTGTTATTTGAAGTTATTAAACCTATAACCATACCTTATTTATTAATATAAGGATTTAATGAGACTATAGACATATTATTATCACCACCTAAATCCTTTCCCTTGGCTCTAGTTTTCTCTACATCTAAGGATCCTTGGTTAAGCACAAAAGTATCCTGAACTAGGAAGTTGGTGAAGATCTCTTTTTGAGGCTACTCACCTTCACTTGTCTACATCATCACTTCATATTTTAATAATAATAGGGGAGTATCCTCTCCTTGAGAAAAACCATCCTACTCTTTACCTTTATTAGAATCCATAAATTGGCCTTATTTCTAATTCTTTTGTTTCACCAAATTATTGTGCGTATGTATCATCTCTGTTGCATTGGTAGTAGAGTTAAGATTGTATGCATTGGTAGGCCTACTAGGAATAGGTTTCCATTGGCCTCTTCCTCTTTCAAAATTTTTACCATACTCTTGTTGATAAGGGTAAGGATTCTGATAGGCACCTTTTTTCATATTACCTCTTCCAACTCTAGCTTCCAATAGTTGAATAGATGAATCTTTGTCCATGGCATTAAATACCTTCTTAAGATCATATTTAGGCTTGGTATTAGAATTAAGATTTTGAGCCACATATGGAACATTAGTAGAATCAAGAGATAATGGAGTCATAGACACTTTAGGTGGTAATCTACTAGCTTGGATGAGATTATTTTCAAATTTCATAGCAAGACCATATGCTTCAAGGAGGGTGAAACCACCTACGTATTTAAGAGTGACAAAAATATTAGTGCCAATAGCTCTCAAATAGATTAGGGACATAAAGCTGAGAGGTGGACTCATAGGAGGAGGTAGTCTATTCCAAGTCTTTTGTAAACTCTTGTTAAAACCATGCATTATTTATTTGTATCCTATTTTCATCACATTATGTTGATGTATGAGAGAGGCATAGTCACTCTCATTTCAAAATATTGAGGTCAAAAACACTCCAAATTCATCCCAACATGTGATGCATCCACCTTCTAGAGTCTTATAGCAATCAAGAGCCTTCCCTCTAAGGGATATGTCAATGAGTTTGATGGAAATGTTTTCTTATGTGATATTATGAAAGCTACAAAAGTTAGAGACATCTCCAATGTGTTCACTGTGTGTAACATGACTCTCACCATTGAATATAGGCACACGTTTTGTGGCATTAGAAAGAATGGCATCATATGCCTTAAGGTGAACTGGATTTTATGTATTGAAGATAGGAAAATCATGAGGGCTAGCCATTTTTTTAAATATCTTTAATTTATTCAACTTGTTCACTCTCTTGAATTCCCTCACTAGAAAAATCATCTTGATCTTCAAAGTGAAAATTAGGAGGAGGATATTAAACTCTAAGTGGAAGTTCAAGTTGATGGAGTGGGTCAATAAAATTGAGAACTCCTCTAAATGATGATCTACCAAGAACCATGAATTATGAGAGAAATTTTATAACAAGATAATGGATTTGAACTATATTTACCTTTATGAAGTTTTTAAATGTTGAGTAGCACACCAATTTGTAGCTGATGTTATCAAGACCAACATTAACCTTGATAAGTTGTCTTGAAGACAGGTCCCACCCAGTATGTGAAAAATATTATCACTAAATGTTGCACCCTTGAATAATTTGTTTGAGCTTATTATATATTTAGGAAACATTGGAACATTTCCAAGTGTGTGGGTGTATCTATATTAGAAATGAGCCTCTAAGTTTAAGGGTTAGCTCCCTGAATGTATCTCGAAATGTTATTATTTATGTTAAATAATTACTTATGAGGAAAAGAGTTAGGGATTGAAAGAATTGAACCTACTATAAATGAGGTGATACATCAGATGGTCTTCCATAAGACTTCATACCTCTTTCACAAAGATACAATGTCCACAACCCTAGCCTAAGAGTCATAAAATGAACTAGCATCAATGTTTCAATATGAAGTTACAGTGCATGAAAACTATCTAAGGTGAATTAAAATATATCATTATAGTAGATACTTAAGTTTATTTTACACATAAAATAGACTCGTATATTTAACAACACTTCACATGACCTGTTAGGCTAAAATAACTTGCATCAAATATGGGTGGATTGAGAAAAAGCAACGATATATAGATATCACTTAACTATTCACTATAGATCTATTCACACATTTTGACAAGATGATATATAAACTTGAACCAGATTGAATTTATTATACTAATTCAAAGTATAATGTCAAAACTAGTAGGGCTTCACCATACATGGGGTGGTATTAGATTACAAAGGCCAAATTGGTAGCTACTTGCAGAACTTTAGAAAGAGGAGAAAAGATTGAAATTCAAAGGTCACTAAAAAACATGTCCAACTCATAGGAGGAATTACACTTGTATGAGGATAAATTAAAAAATAGACCATGGAAGGTCTAATGAGATAAATGAATCTCAAAACTAAAAATTCTTAAAATGTGGCACAAAGCTCCCTTTGCTAGGCACAAGAAATGGCCTTTCATCATGGATGATCTTTTGACCATTTGAAATTGAGTTAGAGAGAGTCGACACATGTATTCTCTGAAAGAGGTTTAAACATAATATGACAGTCATAATATGTTTTCCTAACTACTATTTATCTTATAGACACTTCTATTCACCATCTGCAGTCATTCATTAATTCCTTAGACTTCATTCTTTACAACTGGTAGTCACTATTCATCTTAGACCTCAACTGAGGTTTCATAGAAACATATGAGTTAGAAGATATTGATTTGATATAAAATAATTTGATCCTACATATTTTCCCATATGGAATGTCCCTACCATGTTTCTCATTTTATTCTAAACTATGTATTCAATAACTACTTGCTCTAATCAAAAATGGATCTTTGGTTCAATAATTATTTTTTAAAAACTAACTCAAACTAACCACATTGTTCCAACCTATATTTATTATCATTTTCATTGTTGAACCTTGTTATTAGATCTTAAATTTTAACCTCTTACACACCATATGATCAATATGTGTGAAGGAATGTTGGCCTTCGATTTTCTGCCATGAAGATCCTTTGACACTTTGACTTTCACTTGCATTGTTGGATCAAGATGTACAAGTGAGTGCTAATTTTAAATCTCATGGGGACCACTTTATTTCTAGTTCATACACACCATTGAATCATTGGTACAATTTAACACTGATTGTTGATCTACATTGGACCCACCATCTTATCAGTCAAGCTTGTGCCATTGGATATCAACTTATCGAACTTGCACCTTTGGATCTTGTCCAACCTATATCTTTTTAAGGGATTTTAACCTAGTGACCTTTTGACCTATTTGAAGAAAGTTTAAAGCATTATATCTAAGATTTATTTTCCAAGGTAATATGGACAATTAGATATTGATAAACTTTAAATCCTTTAATGACCTTTTGAATATAAATGACTACTTTACAAAGCTCAAAATTGATGCTTACACAAATGTTCTACTCTTTTTGAATCTTCATAACTTGAGTTAGATAACTCATGTGGGAATGAAATTTTTAGAGTGTGTTCCTTACATGAATATCTCTATGGTGCTACAAAATTTTGGCTTGTCAAGCTTTCTGAGTGAACTTGTTAAATACACAAGTGAACTAGTCTATTTATTTTTGGATGACATCCTAGTGATAGTCTGGTTCACTTAGGATTGTGATTGAACTACTACTTGATCTTTGAAATCTCAAATTAACTTATTTAGTCCTGTACAACAATTTCCATGATCATGACTATTTTGGACAACATGAAAACCACTCACTTGCATATATGACTTTAAAATGCCCCATAAGACACCAAATAACACAAGGACTAAGATAGATTATGACCATAACTATAATGGAATATGATATGACATCAAATGAACTAAAACATCTATTACATTATAAAAATCCCCTATATGAGATCCTAACTATAGGGGGTTGATCCATTTTGACATGTGGTAAACATGGTCAACATTTTTAGTGATTTCAGCATAGCATGTTATGTGAAGTGTTTTTAAATGTATGAGTCTATTTTAAGTGTATAATGAAATTTATTATCTACTATTGAGCTATAGTTTCATTCACCTTATATATCTTTCATGCACCACACGTTCATATTAAAACACTAATTCTAGTGCATTTTAGGACTCTTAGGTTAGTGTTGTGGACATTGTCTTTTTGTCGAACAGGTATGATAGTCTTGTGGAAAAACATAAGGTGTATTAGATCCTTTATAGTAGTTTTAATTATTTTAATCCTTAACTCTTTTCTCCATAAGTAATCAGTTAATCATAGATAAGGTCATTTCAAGATATATTCAGGGATCTTGCCCTTAAACCTAGAAGTTAATTTCCAATATAGGCACACCCACACACTTGATAATGTTTCCATGTTTCCCAAATATGAACTAAGCTTGAACAAAATCTTCTAGGGTTCAATATTTGGTGAAAACATGACACAAAAAAATTTATTACTTTTGAGAAATAATAATTTCCAACATAACATGTAATCATACAAAATATTCCACTATTTATTGAAGTTGAACTACAAACTAAACAATTCAAATGAGTATTGATTGATGGTGGTTATGGATTTAAAATTTTCAATAGGCCTTTCTTAAAAAAAATTGAGTATCAACATTCAAAGATATAATAATTAAATCAATATATAAAAGGGTTTGATGAATATGCATGACAATTACTTGGAATTATATGTTTGGATTTAAGATTGGTACCTAAAATAATATTTACTTTATTTCATGTTATGCACAATCATCTACATTATAATCTACTATTGGGTTGACTTTGAATACATATGATGATAGAAGTACAATCTAAATTACATATGTGCCTTAAATTCATGTATTCAGGGTACTCATAAATATCATGTAGATGATAATCCTTTAAGATATAATTAAAGCATCTCAATAAAATCTAGATGAACCAATATTAGATATCACCCATATTTCTCTAGTCATCCCTTGGGACCAAACATATACATATGCAATTAGAGTCAAGTACTGACAACAAGCAAAAATAATAATGAAGGTTACAAACGGACCAAAAATAGATACATTTAACATAAAAAGAACTTGAGAGATTGAAAATGATAGAAACAAAGCCAAAAATATAACTCCAAAAACTACAAGATGAATACTAAATATTACAAAATAAAAATCACAAAAATAATAGCTATAAAGTCAAAATATGCAAATAGAACAACTTAAATATGACAAATTACAAAAGGGGAAAAAGGGTTCCAAGTGGAGAAATAAAATTTGTATAAGGCACCAAAAACACAAAGTATCAAAAATTAGCATCAACATAACTTGGATCAATCAAATCCTATTTCTAAACTCTCTTTATTGGTTAATTTGTAAGTTCAATATGGAAATGTTTAAGATTATTTTGATAGTGATCATGACGAAACCAACATGGTTAAAATGATAGATGATCAACTATCCAACATAAATTTCAACCCCTAAATTAAATATTTATCTCATAGATTATTCATAACCATTGGTTGAGGGATATACCATGATGATTCAAAATCAATAGACAAACATCATCTAGATACAAAGAATAAACTTCTTTTATGTATTTCTAAATGTGATAATTTGAACACTTGTTGCATTAGTAGATCCCATGTGGAATTTGTGATAAATGTATTGAATAATTTGCAGAGTAGACCATTGGACATTTCATTCTGGGCTCTTTTTTATATTCTTCATCTTGGTGAAGATCAGAGCTACATAGAAAAGTCAAAAACCATATAATATATTTCAAACATATTAATATTATATTGTATATATTATTTCATACAAAAGATTAACAATATATAGGAAATCAGTTTCTTATATTCAGGATGGTTAAATCATTATAATATCTCAACCAAATAATCTCTTGACTAAACAAAGACTTTATACGAATATATTGTTAATAACAATATATTCAAGTAAATACCAAATCAATAAAATAAATCACCCTGTATATTATTGTTATGCATAATAACAAGAATTTACTAAATAATTATTAACATGTTATTATTTACTAACAATAATTACATTATTAAAAAATAATAATGTGAACACACCTCAACATTCACCACTTTATGAACATTATTAATCCTGATCCACAACCGCTTAATGTGAGCATGGGGAGAATACACATCTTCAAGAACTGGCCTGAATAGAATTGTATCCCAATGCATACTTTTAGGTCTACATACTAATCTCTAAATATTATGATCTAAATCTTGTTTCACATTACCACTATCCCAATGCATACTTTTAGGTCTACATACTAATGTCTAAATATTATGATCTAAATCTTGTTTCACATTACCATTACTATGTGAAGAATGCATCCCCCACTTACACCACGTGAATGCAATGGAAATTTCACTATCCAATCATCTCCATAAAAAAGTAAGGTAGTGAGAGGATCTATGTAGTTAGAGGATTTTTTTAGTTAACTGCCCTCCTATACAACTATTTCCATATTTCATTATATCTACACTTTCCCTTCTTATCTAAATATCAAAATATTTCTAAACTAGTAGGGAAATATACACACAATATTAAAAAATAAAATATCATGATGAATAAATTCCCATTATCATCTTATGCAGCCTCTGTTATGGTTTGTTGTGACTAAATCAATAAAAGCATAAATAATTTCTACTGGAACTGAATAACTATCCTTGGCATTAACTAATTTGTTGTAAAGCACACCACACTGAAAATATAAAAAGACACACCATAATGAAAATAACACACAACTAAAAAATATGCCACTAAAGTAGAAAGTGGCATTGTCACTAGTGGCTAACAAGAGGATTTGGAACCTCCAGCCTCTATTTTCTCCATCTTCTAGTATAGGGAGCTACTTACATTCTTTGTAAGTGCTTGATGTATTCTTGTATACTAATGCATTAATGACTTCATGGTTGGGCATCCTCCCATTCAATGTCCACCTCATATCCAGCTTCAAAATTATTTAAAATTTTGAAGTCTTGATTTTGCATATTTTGGAGATTGGTTTCCATCGAAAGTGCATCGATTACAATTTTGACGCAAGATTTTGACTCTTAACTCATTTTTTTAATTGGCAATATGACTAAATGATAATGATGACTTCTTAAATTTTTTAATGATATATATTTACTATGGACCCAAAACAAAATGTTGACACTTTGAATTTTTATGACTTGACTCTGTTGACGACATAACCTACTTAATACAAAAAATACTAAACTATTACCTTTGATGACAAAAGACTTAAATATACTAAGGGATTTTTATGGACATTAATATATTTGACATTAATATGAGACTTTAATAATATTAAAATCAATTTTTAATACAACAAAAAGCTATTATTTAAAATTTGACCTATTAAGACTAATAATAAAAATTATTGACTCTATATGGATTTGGTTCTAAACAACGAAGATAAATAAATTCTATGACTTGATACCTAAAACTTTCATAAGAGTTTAGGACATTAAAAATAAATACTTTAAAACTCGCACTATACAAACAAACCTTGAAAAAATGGAGGAGCATGGGTAGAGAAAGATGGGTTGAGCTCGAACCTTGTTGGACTTGTAGTCTTCATTTCATTTTGATATAGAAAGAAAATTTTTCTGAGAGGGAATTCAAGGATTTATTACAACCACTTGTCAATGAAGATATGATAGCATTTATATATACAAGAAAAGAAGAAATGGATGTTTACATAATATATGGGTCAGTTATCATCTGTTAGGTAGTGAAATATGTTTTATTGGATTGGGCAAAGGACCATGTAAAATATTCACTTTCCTTCATATGCTTTATATTTTCCTTTCACTAAAGCTTTTTCCTTTTTCTTCACATAAAATATCAATCCTCAGGACACAATTATGAATAATCTATAACATTAGGCCAATTTTCATGATGAGAGTAGCCATTAGTTTTGATGTGCTTCACTCAATTCCTAAATTTGAAAGGTAGAAGAATAAAAGTACAAAAATATAAGCCAATAATTTTAATCACTTTCAAAAAAGTATTGTTCATCAAGGTTACGCTCAGAACTATGTAATAGAATTTAAAAAAATGATACGTTGGACTCCTTTAATCCATACATCTCCTCATTTTCTCTTGATTCAACCCAAAAAATTACTAATTATACACTAAATTTTAATAAAAAAAATTGCACAATTGGAGCAACAAAACCTTACTAAAGTTCTCATAAGCTTGCTTCAAAATTTCATTATAGGCACAAGACTAATAAATCTCTAATAGAAAATCTTAGGGAAGATCAGAGCCACACAAAGAAAGCCAAAGATCAGATAATATATTTTAAACAAAATAATATTAAATTATCTATATTATTTCATATGAAATATTAAAAATATATAATAAATGAGTTTCTTATATTCGGGATGGTGAAGTCCTTATAATCTCTCAACCAAATAATCTCCTGACTAACCAAACACTATACTCAAAATATTATTACTAACAATATATTCGAGTAACTACCAAATAATTAAAACAAATCACCCCATATATTATTGTTATTTATAATAATAATAATAATAATAATAATAATAATAATAATATACCAAACAACTATTAACATATTATTTTTTATCTAACAATAATTACATTATTACAAATTAATAATGTGAACACACCTAAATACTTCATACTCTTGGTGCTTAACCATTTGACTGATGCATGTCCATTTCAAACAAAATTAAAGATGATTTAAACATTACTATTAGAAATTAAAATTCTCATTTTTCATATTGTAATTATATCATTGCTTTACATAATTGGCATTTTTTGATTTGTAAGCAATGACAGTTCCAACAATTCTTAGTCCCCAAATGTTTGTCAACACATTCTCCATTGAAGTTTAGGAGGTCATTTTCAGTTGTACTATAATTATTTTCAAATAATTATAAAAATATTGATCTTGTTAATTTTTAAAAATATTTGATTATTTCTTACATAAAAAATTAAATGAAACAATTGCCAAAAGAAATATAATAATTAGGTGTCATCAACCTTTTGAGGCCATGGCAGAAAAGTATATAGAGGTAAATACATAATAATTTATACAAGTGCCCTTGCATCCATTTGTAAGAAGAAAATGCATGCAGAGTTCTATTGCAGTTCCATAGCAACCTTGCACTCATGTTATTGGTAAATCTTCATAAACAATCTTAGATTCTATTGAATTAACAAAAAATCTAATTTTATCATCATAATATTTTAATCCTCTATTACATATAGAATAGCACAATCTATAATGCAAACACCAAAGGGTTTGGCAAATTTTTCATAATTCAGATGCAATAACAAGAGAAAGTTGTGCTAAATTAAACTAAGCTTTTGATTTTTAGTATATGTTAATTGAATATTATCTTTATTTTATTTTTCATTTTTTTAATTTTTAGTTCAATTTTAAGGGCATTCTCCTTCTCAAAGGATAAATTTCACAGCACCACCACCACCACCTCACCCAACCCTATAAATAGTGGAAGAATGAAATGTTTTTTTAGGTATGTATAGAGTGGTGGCATTGTTTAGTAACAACTTTTGATTTTGCAAACTTTTTACTTGGTGGTCTACCTAATGCAATGGGAACAACAATTCTTCATAATATTGATTTGGATGAATAGTTTTTGGGGATTGATAGTAGCACACCCATGGGTGTTTTTCACCTTCATGTTATGATATAGGGATCTCATCCCACTGAGCCTTTATAGTGACCTCATACACCCAACTCTCCACCTGACATCAATGAAGGTAATCATGTTAAGGAGATTCCACTAACAGATGATAATTGTACTTTTTTGTGATTTCTCATTTATTGACAGAGAATGCTAAGACCTATGTTTCTAATTTTTTTATTGATAACCTTGATGATTTAAGAAAATGGAAGTATCAGGCAAAAGTATTGATTCAAGATATAAATGCATGTTTTTGAAACCACAATCAATGTAGTCAATTGTACTCAATCGCTGAACATTTGAAGACAAAAATTGATGTTTTATTCAACCAAGTTGTTTTTCAAAGTGTTGTAGTGAGTAATAGCTTTAATGATTTTGTTTCTGATATAATGTTAAACAAGCTTGAGAACTTAAATACAGAATCCCAATCATATTTTAAAAAATGGGCAAACAACAAAAGCCTTGTAGATCTTGCAAATGCTAATAAAGAAAACTATGTGATTATTTACTCTTTATTATTTTTGTAATTAAAATTTTTATTAATTATTTTAACTAATTAATATTGTTTGTTCATTTGTAGTCAAAATATACAAATTGGAAGAACCTTAATCATGTGTAGTAAAAAAATTTTTAACAATCTAACATAATTGTAGTTTATAATTTCAATTAACATCCCTCCTAAAATTATTGTTCCCTATAAATAATTTTGTAAAATCCTTATTAATATTCTAAATTATCATGTAGATAATTGTATTCAACACAAGCATGTACACACAAATATTTTTAATTAATTTTTTATTACTAAAGGTAAAGGAGGGTTTTGAAAGTGCCCACCTGCTTTTACAGAAAGATTGAGATATAATATTTATTACATTATTTCATAAGAAATTAGTTATAGATATGATTTGATATGAATGGTGTGAATATTTCACCCAAGTGATCTACATTTTGTAGTGTGATTCTAAACTTTCCACTCATATCTAACATTTTTGGACTTTGTGCATTTCGAAGACATTAATCAAAACATTGAACAAGATAAGCCAAAAATAACCTCAAACATATTCTCCTCCCCGATCCAAATGGGATCATTTTGAAATTTTTTCCCTTATAGTCCAACTTTGACTCTAAAAATCTATCTTGAAAGAGCCTATCAAGGTCCTTCCATTATGTCCATGCCAAATGCTTGGAATGAATCTTTGTAGATAGTTTTTATCATGGTGTTGACCTGAACACTCCAAAGATGCTAAAGGGCATCAAGGCACTTCAAGGAGAAGAGATATGTGGTGTAAATGCATCTTAGAGTGTGATATTATAGCATATAATCCAACCAAATGAAAGAGTGGTCATTGTGGGAGAGACATGTAGTAGGGTCGATGACTATGCATGCTGAGAAGATGGGGTCCTACATTTTCAAGACCTATTTTGCCATTACAGGGGAGGAGGTGATGATGGTTATTCTAAAGCTGAGACAGAGAGTCATTAACGAGTTTTGAACCTTTGCCAGGTGTTAGAGGGACTCATGAGGGTTTTTGCCTAGCTAGAGGATGTTTCTAATCAGAGGTAGGGAATGGGCTCTAGGGGTAGATTTTTGGATGCATTACTGAAGTATAGATTTGAGAATAGCAGATATAATAGAGCTATGAATGTGAGCATAGAATAAAAAGCCACGCTCCATGAATTTGTGTCCAAATTCCTTTTTTCCTTTGCTACGTTATTTTTATTTATTGTGTGTTTTAGAAGTTATATAGGCAAAAGTTTGGTTTATTAACTAAGATCCACATGAATTTTTGCCTAAATATCTCAGCTACTGATTTCTAAAATCAAATGCACTTGTCATGATTCCCATCCATTTGGAGTAAAATTCAAAAAATCCATTTTATTGCTTTGGAGATAATATCCAACGACCAATATAAATGTAATGAATTGATTTGCGCTATACTAATAAATTCATCCATTGTAAAAACCTTATTCAAATATTTTCACCCTTTTTAAAAAAATTTAAAATCTATAGTGTCACCCTTCCTATTCGGTATCTTCAATATATATATATATATATATATATATATATATATATATATATATATATATATATATATATATATATATATATATATATATATATATATATATATATGCTTGTGTGTCACCTTTCATGTCATTAATAAATATTATTTAGTCAATTAGATTCTCTAATATATAAAATATTATATTATTATAGTAATAATTAATATGTTAAATATAATATAATATATTATTGTATACATAGTTTATTTTAAAAGCTGAAATTATTATTATATAAATTGTGAAAGTATAATTTTTTTAATATATTATAATTTTTATAGATAAATATCAGATTTTAAGGGTCTCTTTCGTAATAACATAAAATTTAAAGAAACTGTTTGCTTTGGCTCAATGAACTATTTGTTAAGGTATTTTAAAAAGCATTGTCATAGACAAAATATACTGACATAAAATATTTTGACATATATAAACTTAATTACATTTCATAGACTTAACCAGGTTTGATTCCTATCAAAACCCATTACCACCATAAAAAAAACAACAAAAAGAAATTTCTAAAGCTACCAATAGCTAGTCAATCACGATGAGCTGGTCACCTCCCCAAGTGTCATCATGAGCTTCAACAACATTCTAGATTTGATCATTCTCCATCAACTAAAGACAAAAGTGAGCCTTCAAAATGAAACCCATCTGCAAACTTGCTCCTTTCTCCCCTTGCACCTTGACTATGCCCTTATTATCTTCCCACCATAGAGGTGCCTAAAAGTGACCATGAGAAAATCCATGAAGCAACCATTTAATTGTATGCATCCCCCACTTTGCTAGCTGAGGGAGAGGGGCTAACATTTATGCTAATTTTACAAAACCACTCCATTAGCTTCTCTCTCCCTCTCTTCCCCAAAAAGTAATGCATCCAATTATTTGACAAAATTTACAAGGGTAACAAATATTTCCTCTAGATCCCTAAAAAAGGATAATGGTACTAATGCATTCATCCATTCTAAAAACCTTATTAAAAAAAATTTGCCAATTTTTTATATTTTAAAAAATTGTAGTCTCACACTTCCTATTTGGCATCTTCAATGCGTATATGCTTGTGCCATACTTGATGTCATTAATAACTATTATTTAAGAATTTGGATTCTATAATAATATATTATAGATTACTATAATATATTATTATTATTATATACATTGATTTTTTCAAAAATTGAAATTATTATTATGTAAATTGTGCATAATTTTTTTGAATATATTAATTAATAATTTAAATTAGATTATTATATTATATTAATAATATAAAATACAATTTAAATTGCTTGTAAATTTATTTTTATATTATAACAATAAATATAATAATAATAATAATTATTATTATTATTATTATTATTATTATTATTATTATTATTATTATTATTATTATTATTATTATTATTATTATTATTATTATTATTATTATTATTATCATTATTATTATTATTATTATTATTATTATTATTATTATTATTATTATTATTATTATTATCATTATCATTATTATTATTATTATTATTATTATTTATTTTATTATATATTATTAATAAATAAGTAATAATAATTTATATATTACAATAATAATAATATTTATAATTATAATTTAAGTATAATATAATGATATATATAATAAATTATACATTATTATAATATATATTATATATTAGGAAGCCACTTCTATAGATTCATCCCAGAATCTTTTGATACACTCTCCATAGTTAAAACAATGTTAGGTGTACATCTAACCTTAAAATGTCTTATTAGTCTCTATCATACAAAGCACTAAAGAAATCAATTGAACAAATATATTTTTATTCTATCCAATCAAAACTTTCCAAAAAATATAATATCTTATCAAATCTAAGTTTGACATCAAATATTATGAAATATTCTTCTACACATTCATATGAAATATTTTAATTATATTAATATTATAAGTAAAAATCATTTAAAAACTGACACATTATAATACACTACCACAAAAAATATATCATTATATCATAAAAATTGGCAATAAAAACTCTTAGAATTGATTGCTAGTTGAAATGGATATATAATATAATTTTAAAAATAAAAATAAATTTTTAGCATAGACATGTGTACTTGCATTTATGTAACTAAAAGACAAGTGTACATCATGTCCAACACTTCACATAACTTATTTTTGTTCAGTCAATAAAAAATTTCGAATGCATATTATTAATTTGTAAATGTATGACTAAAAATTAGGAACTTAACAATTAGTAAAATATAATCCAACAATATCCACCAACGTAAGACCCATAGATAACATCAACCACTTTGGATGCTAGCTTAACTATCTAATAGATATAATTGCTAGATTATTTAAGAACATTATTTTGTATATCTCTTATCTATATTAATTAGATTATTTAAGAATATTATTATGTATATATTTTACAATTATTTTTTTGAAATAATTTAATTTTACCATGTTTATTATTTTCATATGAATTGTTGTAAAACTTTTAAAAATTAAATGTGGTGATTAATTTTAAACATAATTTTTGAAAATTCAACTATAATTTCATAATTTTTTTTAACAATCTAACGTAATTGTAATTTTTAATTTCAATTAATATCCTTTCCAAAATTATTGGTCCCTATGAATAATTTTGGAAAGTCCTTATTAATATTCTAAATTGTCATGGAGACAATTGTATTCACCACAAGCACATACACACAAATCATTTTAATGATTTTTTATTATTAAAGGTAATGGTGGCTTTTTGAAAGGGCCCACACTCTTTTTACAAATATTGAGATATAATATTTATTTCATTATTTCTTAAGAAATTAGTTATAGATATGATTTGGCATGCATGGTGTGGATATTGCAACCAAGTGCTCTGCCTTTTGGAGTGTGATTCCAAACTTTCCGCTCATATCTAACATTTTTGGACTTTTTGCATTTGGAAGACACCAATCGAAGCATTGAACAAGAGAAGCCACCTCTATGTGAATCACATGATGAGACAAAGATAACCCTGGACATATTCTCCTCCCTGATCCAAATGGAATTAGTTCAAAATTTTGTCCTTTATAGTCCACCTTTGACTCTAAAAATCTATCTGGAAAGAACCTTTCAGGGTCCTTCCATGATACTGGGTCCCTTCCAATTGCCCAAACATTCACAAACACCTGGGCGTCCTTGGGTATAATATATCCATCTATTTCACATGAGCTTTGGGCTTTATGTTGGATTAGAAGGGGTGCAGGAGGATGGAGACGGAGGGTTTCTTTTAGTACTGAATGAAGATAAAGAAGGTTGTCAATGTCTCTTTCTTGCACTATTCTTTCTTTTCCCACAACCTCGTCCAATTCTTTTTTTACCTTTTTCATTATCTCAGGGTTGCGTATAAGTTCAGCCATGGCCCATTCAATTGTGGTACTAGTCGTATCTGTACCTGCACCAAATAAGTCCTACAAGAATAACAACCATAAATATCATATCTTCCAAAATACTTTAATATAATAAAATAAAAAGATGAATCAATATTTTTTATCGAATCAATTATATAAAAAGAAAAAAAAATTCAATAATTATATTTTTATTATAATAATATGTAATATATTTATTATATTAAAACAAAGAATTAAAAGAAATACCTTACAAATAAATTAAGAAGAACCATAATTATTAAACTTATATGTAAATAAAATTTAAGTAAATTTCAAAAATATAAACTTAGCTTGGCCAAGATCTTAAACTTATAAACACATTATCTTAAATTTATAAACCTTCAACATATAATTTTATAAATCTAAATGTTTAACATATTTATATATAATTTATTAGAGTAGGTGGCCAAGATTTAAACTTAAAAGTATAGAAATTAAATATAAAATAATATTATATAGAGGACGTGGTGGATCATATTTTAAAATTTAGTTAAGGAAAACTCCCAATAACTAAATTTATATTGTGTTAAGAAAAAAATTATAATATAATTGATAAAGTTTCACTAATAAAAAATAAAAAATATTAATAATGGGAAAACATAGAATAGCTTAGATGTACAATGAAATCAAAACCTAAAAGTATATAACACAAATATAAATATAAATATAAATATAGATCTTCGATTAAAATTTACAATTTTTTTCATTTATATTGATTTAAAAGAAAAATATCTCTGAATGAAAATTGAATTATTAGTAAAAGTAAAAAAAACTCTAAAGTGAGTTTTATAATAGAATGATATTCTAAACTTAATAGGATATGTAACCTGACATAAAAATATTTTTTATTATATATTTATATTGTAAATGAAGCCTTTTAAATTAAAATCAAATACTTATATTAAATTAAATAACTTCTAAATTAAAATTAAATTGTAATAAAAAATTTAAATTTTTTGAAATCATTGATTTAATAAAGTAAACATTTTCAAATGAATCAATTATAGAAATATGAATCAATCATAAAAATATAATGTAGAAATCATATAACAAAAAAAAATTAACCTTTTCACCCAATTTTACTAAAAAAATAAAGTATGCCCTGCAACAATTAGTGGTATAGGGTTATTGATTTTACAAAACAAACACTATAAAGGTTTTCAACTGAGTTTAAAGTATTAAAAACTCTTGCTTCGTAGCCTCAATAAAATATATGAAAGTTACCATCTCATTAAGACTTGGACTTACCTTCTAAAGACAATATTAATCATACGACTACCTTATTATAATGTTTAATTAAATCTCCAATAAAAAAACAAAAAAAAATAATTAAAAAATAATTTATTTTAAAATTGACAGAAATAATGAAATAACATAATTATTATGTTATCAATCAAATTATAAAAGAAACTCACCAATCTATATATTTATATTAGATTAAATTAAAAAAATAGATCATGAAGTTAGAAAAAAAAAAATACTTACAAAGAAAATGTGTGTTAACTCCAATTTCGTAAAATTTTCTCCCGTCTCTGTTTTATTCTCCAGCAAAATATCAAGAAAATCTTTTTGGCTCCCCTCATTTCTCAGGGTCTGCAGCCGCTCCTCTATGTACTCGTCAAACAACCCCAATATAACCCCAATACATTTGGTTAACTTGCGCCTCACACTCTGTGGGTCTAAAATCCTGAGAAAAGGAAAAAAGTCCACCGAATTGGGCGCCGCGCTAACCACCATTGTTGTAGTGATGGCATCCTTAAACTTCCGTGAGTTTTCGGAGGCACCATCGAACATATTCTTAGAAAATATCATGTTTCCCAATAAATTAACACTTGCTAAGAAGGCCGTGTGGCCGATGTCCACGCCAGATGCCTGCAATGAATCTCGGTAGATAGTTTTTATCATGGTGTTGATCTGAACACTCCGGAGATGCTGAAGGGCATCGAGGCGCTTCGGGGAGAAGAGCTCTGTGGTGCAGATGCGTCTGAGAGTGCGCCAGCGTGGCACGCAGTCCCGCCAGATGAAAGAGTGGTCGCTGTGGGAGAGACATGTAGCAGCGTCGATGACTGTGCGTGCTGACAGGGTGGGGTCCTGCGTTTTCAAGACATGTTTTGCCATTGCAGGGGAGGAGGCGATGATGGTGGTTCTGAAGCCGAGACGGAGAGTCATTAAAGAGCCGTGAACCTTTGCCAGGTGGCAGAGGGACTCATGAGGGTTTTTGCCTAGCTGGAGGATGTTTCCAATCACTGGCAGGGGTCGGGGTCCAGGGGGCAGATTTTTGGACCAGTACAGGTTTGAGAATAACAGATATAACAGAGCTATGCATGCGAGGATAGAATAAAAAGCCACGCTCGATGAATTTGTGTCCATTTTCCTTTTTTTTTTTTTTCTCTTTTGTGTGTTGTTTGTGGTGTGTTTCAGAAGATATATAGGGAAAAGTTGGGTTTACGAACTGAGAACCATATGAATTTTCGGTCAAATTTCAAAGGTAGCGTGCATCGTCCGTTGAATATGAAACAGCTGCTCCATATTGAAGGGCGTCAAATAGCGATAATGAAATGGACAAACCGAAAGTTGTCGGCGTCTCTAAAATAGTGTCCACCTGTCCATCGAGAAGAAGCAAAGTGGAATCGATGAGCAGAAAGATCAAAGGAAATACCGTGTCATCAGCCATACACGTCGCTGAAGGTCGCCTAAATATCTCATCTATCGATTTCTGAAAGCAAATGCACTTGTCAGTGATTCCCATCCAATTGGAGTAAAATTCAAAACGATCTAGGCCGAGGAACTATAGAAACTAGACTATAGATAGTCGCGATCCCCCACTATTTCTATCTATTCAGCGAGGAGAGGAGGCCCGCCTTACCCCGCCCGCTCCCTATAGATCTATCCAATCCCCACCCACTTACCTATAGATTTATCCAATCCCCACCCCCATCCGTTTTCTTGCTTCGGAGATATTATGCAACGACCAACATAAATGTAATGAACTGACCCGCCCTATAATAATAATTAAAAATAGATTGATTTTTTTCAAAAACTGAAATTGTTATTATATAATTTGTGCATAATTGTTTTTTAAATATATTTATTAATAATTTAATTTAGATTATTATATTATAATAATAATATATATAATATAATTTAAATTATTAATAAATATATTTTTATATTATAACAATAAATATATTATATAAATAATATATATTAATTTTATTATATATATATATTATTAATAAATAAGCAATAATAATTTATGTATTACAATATTAATAATATTATAATTATAATTCAAATATAATATAATAAATTATATATTATTATAATATATATTTAAGTGGGAGGATTTATACAGTAGCGAACCCTCTAAGATTCATCTCACGAAGAGACAAAAAGACAAATGTTGTTCTAGCCTATTCAGGGACTATCAGGGGTAGGGAATTGTTGTTACCAAGTCTTTTGGGGAGGTGGAGTAGCCATGGCGACTCCAGGTAAGTGGGCCTCTACAATGAGTCAAGATGGTAGATCATGGGGACCAACACCAGATGGTAGTGCAGGTGGAGGCATAGGAGGGGTTAGTAGTAGTAGTGCCCCAAGGGCATGAGATTTGATATGTTATGATGGATGTGCTGTTTATTTTGATACTGACCTATGTGTCGATGATGTGAGATGTATATGATAGAGAGGTTCATACATTGTTTAATATATTGTTATTTTATGGACACAATGTATATATTGATTATGTTATGATGTTTAGATGTTTATGCTAATGTTGTTATGATTGTTTATGCTTATGACATGATATCCAAACTCTTTAGGCTAGGCATGTGATGATGTTCCTAAGTGTTCATGTATGTTATATTGATGGATATGACGGCATGATGTATATGTCGATTTGATTATGTTATATGGTGATGTTTGTTCATAGATAGGATCATGGTATATAGAATGATATATGATGATGTTTTGAATTGTTGTGATGTTTATGGTAAATAGAATGATGACATGGTTTATGATGCTTTGATCATAGATATGATGTTTTTGATGGATATGATGCTATTATGGAGAAATTGATTATGTGTGATGTGATTTATGATGTTTTGATCATAGATAGATATATGATGTGGTTCATGGATATATTTCATAATGTTATGTTCATCATTGATGTTTGTTTTTGATGATCATAGAGATGTAATGTGATTATGGTTAAGGATGTAATGAAAATACATAAAGTAAGTTAGATAACAAACTAAATGTAGAAAAAAATTAATGAGAAATATGAGACGTATGTTTATATGAACCAATGATTAGAGGGTAAAGAAAAATCACAATGCCATTTCGTTGGTAAAGACCTAACAAAACTGAAGTTAGATTAGCTTAAGGAACTTAAGCCTTTCAAATCCTTCACATTATCATGCTTTGGTTGATAAAATGGTGTCATGATCACATTGTGTCAAGTAAGCTCATAATCCCTTGATTAAAATATGATATAAAGGGGGGATAGGTGATGAGTGAAAAGGTAGATGGTTTGATAGGTAAGAAAACCTTTTGTGGGTTAGTTTGACCATTCTATTAGACATGTCCATGTCTTAATGCTAGGTGTAGATTGATCAATGTGGGAAGTATACTAATTTTATATATGAAAGTTGATTACGGCTTTCTTGGGATTATGATTTTGATATAGGTTCCTGTGTTTATTGCTTTTATTTTTGATAGTTTGTGAAGCTGATCAAAGCGGGAAGCTTCAAATGATTGATTTTGACCCATTTGACTTAGCCATCCTTCAAAAGAATGGCCTAATTTTCGGCTTATATGTTTGGTAGTTATCGTTCGAGGGAGCAGTCTATCTTTTAAACAATTTAGAGGATATTTGAACCACTATCCTTCAAGGGAGTAGTATACAATGCTAGAAATATGTGACCCAAATGATATTTGTTTTGGATTGCAAGGTTTTTAGACATGGACAAGTTTAATTAGGCTTAGAGGTTTACCTTTATGAGGGCAAGACTTTTAGCACAAAGAAGGTTAATGGTAGGTAAAAGGAATGATTTGAGGAACAAATGATTATGGGATTCCATCTTGTTAGATATGAAAAGTATCCATGAGAACCATGCCATGGGTAGAGTTATGGTACCCACCTTTAATATTATGCTATAACTATGATGGTTAATCACATGGTTCTATGTTGTAATCAGTTGTTCTCAACGGAAGAGGGATAGGTAGATGAAGGTGATAATCTTATAAATCAAGGGATGAGATTAAGTTAGATTGTAAGGTGAATTTGATACTTCTTTAACAAAATGTATGATGCATATGTAAAGCATTGAGAGGCTTAGGTTCTATTTTGCATTTGATAGAGGACAAATGACAAGCCCCTGATCCATACTTATGGATGATAATACAGGGTCCAAGCTAATTGAAAGAAAATTTTCCTCTTTTAATTTTCTCCCTGTTGGTTTTCCTTAAGGATCAGGTATCTAATATTGAATTCTCATTCAATTAGGTGTTTGTTGTAGGCACACTTAATTCATTCTTGCTAGACATGAAGATGGTTGAGTACTGCGAGGTGATGTTTGGCTAGTAGCTCAAGTCATGCTAATCATTCTTGATAATAGTCACTCTCAAAAATAATCTCTTGCAAAGATATGTGAAGAAAAAGAATCTAGACTTCAAGAGGTAAAATTGTCTCTGCTCTAAAGACTAGAGAAAAAGGGGTAGCATTTGTAGAGGTTCAAATGTTGGTGTGATGGGCCATTAAAGTGAAATAAATGTGAAAATGCCAATCGTAACCTAAAGCACTGACTACTTTGGTCAAAATTTTGTTAAGGATTTTATTAGAGGCTTCTTCCTATCCATTTTCTTATGGATGGTAAGGCGAGAAAAAAGCTTAACTTAATGCCAAATGCATCACTAAGACATTAGACTTTATTTTTGTTGAAATATTTACCATTATTGGTGATGATATTATAGATACACCAAAATGATAGATGATATGGTGGTTGATAAAGTTGACAATATTTTTTTCTTTAGTAGAGGTGAGAGGAATGACCTCCACCCACTTGGTGAAATTTTTAATAGTTTTAATGAATGAGGATTGATTTCTCCAATAAGATCAAGGCCCCATTGTGATAATGGCCAAAAGTATTTGGATAATTTAAGGCCATGGGCAGGTACATGTTGTAAATTTGCATGTTTTTGACATTTGACACACTTCTTTAAATAATCATAAAAGTCTTGGTTGATGGTGGGCTAATAGTATCCAAGGTGAAGGATGTGTTTACCGATAGTGAAACAACTAAAATGTCCCTCAAAAATTATGTCATATGTTTCCTTGATGGCATGATAATCTTCGTGATTACTAAGGCAATGAAGAAGGAGGCCATCAAAGTCACATTTGTAAAGGATTCCCCATAGTATGGTATAACAATAGGTACTTTGAACAAAGGCTCTTCAGGAATTTTGAGAGAGGTTGGGAAGAATGATACCGAGGTTGAGGTAATCAAAAATTTTGTTCATACCATATGTCTAATGGAGAAATTTCCACATTACAAATGATAGGAAGGTTAGAATGGTTATAAAATAGGGTGACAAAGTGATGGATGGTAACAAAGAGTGTAGATTTAGAAGGTTGAAATGGGATTTTGGAAGCAAGGAAATCCATTATATTCATGAAGTTGTTGGTATATTGTGGAAAAAATTGGATAAGGTAATGATCGAATGATGTTAAGAGTACGTCTATAAGTTGTTTATACTTTAGTAATATATCATTCTTAAATTTCTTAGATCCATTGCCTGGTTGGCCACAAGTTGGGAAGTACCAAAAACACTGATTATCTTGACTCCCAAGGCTAGAGCAGTCTGGAGACCTATGACTAGGGCTTCATACGCAGCCACATTATTGGTGCACTTAGTGACAAGTTTAAAGGAAAGGGGAAGATATTTACCATCAAGGGGAAGGAGAATAAATCTAGGACCCACACCACATGGCATTTAGAGCCATCAAAAAACATGGTCATTTGGTAGGTAGGGTTCTCTTGAGAAAGGGTCATGATGGACTCTTCTTGAAAATAAAGAGGAAGAGGTTGGTTATTTGGTAGATGAGATTTATCCAATTTATCAAAAATCATTTTCCCTTTAATTAAATTTTACTAAAGGAACTCAAGATCAAACTTAGCTAAAATCATAATCCACTTAGCCATGCATTGGTTTTGATATGGTTTGGAGTGCATATAATTGAGTGGATCAGTGTTAGTAATGATGTATTTTTGTGATTAAGAAGTTAATGGTGAAGCTTGGAAGATACGAAGATGAGTGCAATCTAAAGTTTCTCAAGATGGGAGTACGAAGTCTCATACTATATAAGCATTTGACTTATGTAGTATACAACTCGCTCTTTGTTTTGTTCATCATGGTGAGAAAGCATTGCCCCTAGGGAATGGTTAGTGGTAGAGATGTAAAGGTAGAAGGGTTGATATTTTTTAGGTGGGGTAAGAATAGGTGGAGAAATAAGGTATTATTTGAGTGAATCAAAGGCTTTTTGGAAGTCATTGGTCCACTTAAAGGAGGTGTCTTTCTTAAAGAGATGGTGAAAAGGTTGACATCTATCCAATAATTGAGAGATGAAATGTCAAATTATTTAGAGCTTCCTCTAAAAGATACAAAGTTGCTTAAGGTGGGTTGGAGGTGGCATTTCAGGATTGATTTGACTTTGGTAGGGTCTACCTCAATTACTCAAAGAGAGATAATAAATCTAAGAATCTTTCCTGAAAGGACACCAAAAATACATTTCTTGGGGTTAAGTCTAACATGAAAATGGATAAGGCAAATGAAGATGATTTTTAGAACATCTAGATGATCCTTATGATATTTAGATTTCCCAAGGAGATCATCCACATAGTCATCTATGATTTTATGCATTAAGTCACTTAAGATATAGGTCATGGCATGCTGGTAGGTTGTGCTAGCATTCGTTAAAATGAAGGGCATAACTCTATAGCAAAAATTTCCCCATGGGTTGATGAAAGAGGTTTTATGTTGATCTTTTAGAGCAATCAAGATTTGGTTTTATCCCAAGAAACCAGCCATGAAAGATAACATCTTGTGGCCAACTGTAAAATCAACAAGTTGGTCAATGCTAGGCAAAGGAAAGTCATCCTTTGGGAAAGCAAGGTTAAGGTCACAAAAGTTGATACAAAGGCAAAGTCCCCCTATGGGTTTAGTAATGGTAATAATTTTATAAACCCATTGGCGATAGTCATTGGGTTGGATGAAGTCAATAGATAAGAGGCATTATAAATTTTCTTTGAATAGAAGAGCGATGTGAGGGTGCATCCTGTGAATCTTTTGTCAGACAAGCTTAGCATCAAGATGGGTTACAATGTTATGGAGAGTGATAAAAGGGTCAATTCTATGCATATCCTGATAGGACCAAGAAAATGATATGATATGGTCATGAAGGAAGGAAGGGTAATCTTATTGTTCTATGGAGTTCAAGGATTATCTAATCTTGATGATGTGAGGGTTATCTTGAGTACCCAAGTTGAAATTGATGGTAGAATCATTCAACATGGTTTGATTCTTATGAGGAAGATATTTATGGATAGAAAAATCCCCCATACTGAGACATATGAGAATGGAATCATCATCCTGATGTTGGATGGTGTTGATGGTAGGATAATGATTTTCTACCAATTCAGGATGGATGAGAGGAAGGGTTTTTATTCGACCATCCTTTTGATAGGTTAGGGGGCCCAAACTAATGGTATTGATTAAAAATAATATTAGGTGGGATGATATCAAAATCCTCAAACTTTTAGAGGGATGGGGTTGGTGAGGATGGGATATCCTCATCAATGGCGGTGATGGGTTTGGGTGAGTTTGGTTCTTCTAGTGGTACAAACCAAAGTCCAAATAACTCATGAGGGTTTTTGTGTTTTGATTATGGGTAGTTCATGAGGTCCCTGTTCATAAAGGTTAAGGCCAAACCCCTTCCAATCACACCTGTAAAGGTATGCTTTGTCAAATGTGGGTTTGTTGAGATAAGAGAAGTTGGAGGTGAATGGTCAGATATGATTGGTAGTGGTAGAAGCAAGAAGTGAATGATCAAGTCCCCTATAGATAAAATTAGTTTGATGATTGGGTTGTCTAAAATGGATGATGGTTTTGATGTTAGCATCATAACTAGGATCATGGGTGAGATTCCCATACTCTTAAGGAGTAGGGAAAGCATACAAGGCTAGAAGATGGTATTCTCCAAATGAGAGACATTAGAACATGTCTTCCAAGGTATCGTCTATAGGGATCTAATAATAAGGGATGGATGAGCTTGTTGAAGCTTCATCAACTATGGGGGTGGAGTTATTGGTAGTTAATGGTGAAGTAGATGAAAGAGGAAGAAGAACATCAATTAGTCGGTACATCATATTATAAGATGCAAAGGGATTAGGGTTAAACGATATGGTGATGACATGACCTTCATGCTCAAATTTGACATAATGATGTAGGGTGGAAGGGACACAAATCATAGCACAGATCCAAGGGCACGAGAGTAAATTATTATATTAGAACTCACCCTTGATAAATGACAAGGCTAGGCCAATAATAACATACACCTTCTAACTCTAACATGGAAATATTTGAAGAGGCTAGGCTAATAATAACCTGCCCTCATGATCTTGGCAGTTTTGGTTTTGGAGAGAAATGACCTCCTATTGTCCCATCATAGAACTTCTTGAAAAACACCCCAAACTGATCAATATCAATGCATCTCAATAACATACCATTGATGTCTCTCATAAAAACCACACCATCCACAAGACAAAATGGAATAGATTTCAATATAAAATATCTCCTTTGTGATCTACTCATTTTACTATGATACTCACTATTTTTAAGAAATTTGATCACATCTTGTGTCCAAATATGTATATGCAAGGAACTAGTTGGTTGGGAGCAATCATGATTGACTAAAACCTCTTATTTTGACTCATGAAAATATGAAGCTAAGTATTCACAAAGGCCTTTTAATTAACATCCTTTCTAACATTATTGGTCCCTATAAATAATTTTGGAAAATCCTTATTAATATTCTAAATTATCATGGAGACAATTGTATTCGACACAAGCAAATACACACAAATCATTTTAATATTTTATTATTATTAAAGGTAAAGGTGGATTTTTGAAAGGTCCCACACCCTTTTACAAATATTGAGATATAATATTTATTGCATTATTTCATAAGAAATTAGTTGTAGATATGATTCGGCATGCATGGTGTGGATATTGCAACTAAGTGCTTTACCTTTTGGAGTGTGATTCCAAACTTTCCACTCATATCTAACATTTTTGGACTTTGTGCATTTGGAAGACACCAATCGAATAATTGAATAAGAGAGGCCACCCTTATGTGAACCACGTGATGAGCCAAAGATAACCCCAGACATATTCTCATCCCTGATCCAAATGGAATCAGTTCAAAAATTTGTCCTTTATAGTCCACCTTTGACTCTAAAAAACTATCTAGAAAGAACCTTGTAGGGTCCTTCCATGATATTGGGTCCCTCACAAACACCTTGGAATCCTTGGGTATAACATATCCATCTATTTCACAAGAGCTTTGGGATTTATGTTGGATTAGAAGGGGTGCATGAGGATGGAGACGAAGGGTTTCTTTTAGTAGTGCATGAAGATAAAGAAGATTGTCAATGTCTCTTTCTTGTACTATTCTTTCTTGTCCCACAACCTCGTCCAATTCTTTCTTTACCTTTTTCATTATCTTGGGGTTGTGTATAAGTTTAGCGATGGCCCATTCAATTGTAGTACTAGTCGTATCTCTACCTGCACCAAACAAGTCCAACAAGAATAACAACTATAAATATCATATCTTCCAAAACACTTTAAGATAATAAAATAAAAAGATGAATCAATATTTTATAACCAATCAATTATATAAAAAGAAAAAAAAATGGTAATTATATTTTTATTATAATAATATGTAATATATTTATTATATTAAAACAAATAATTAACAAGAAAACCTTACAAATAAATTAAGAAAAACCATAATTATTAAATTTATATGTAAATAAAATTAAAGTAAACTTCAAGTATCTAAACTTAACTTGGCCAAGATCTTAAATTTATAAACACGTGATCTTAAATTTTTAAACCTTCAACATATAATTTTATAAATCTAAATTTTTAACATATTTATATATAATTTATTAGAGTAAGTGGCCAAGATTTAAACTTAAAAATATAGAAATTAAATATAAAATAATATGATATAGAGAAGGTGGTGGATCATCTTTTAAAAATTAATTAAGGAAAACTCTCAATAACTAAATTTATATTGTGTTAAGAAAAAAATTATAATATAATTGATAAAATTTCACTAATAAAAACAAAAAATTAGAAAATATTAATAATAAGAAAACATAAAATAGCTTAAATTTACAATGAAATTAAAATTTAAAAATATATAACACAAATATAAATATAAATATAGGTCTTCCATTAAAATTTACAATTTTTTTCATTTATATTGATTTAAAAGAAAAATATCTCTTAATCAAAATTGAATTATTGGTGTTATTTTTGTTTGTAGTGGGAAAAGTTTGGTTTACGAACTGAGAACCATATGAATTTTCGGTCAAATTTCAAAGGTAGCGTGCATAGTCAAATCAAAGGAAAGTGGAATCGGTCATCAACCGTACACGTCGCTGAAGGCCGCCTAAATATCTCAGCTATCGATTTCTGAAAGCAAATGCACTTGTCAGTGATTCAAAACGTCTGTTTTCTTGCTTCGCAGATATTATGCAACGACCAATATAAATGTAATGTAATGCATTCCTCCATTGTAAAAACCTTATTCAAAAGTGGAATCGATAAGAAGCAAAGTGGAATCGATGAGCAAAGGAAATACCGTACACGTCGCTGAAGGCCGCCTAAATATCTCAGCTATCGATTTCTGAAAGCAAATGCACTTTTCAGTGATTCAAAACGTCTGTTTTCTTGCTTCGGAGATATTATGCAATGACCAATATAAATGTAATGAATTGACCCGCCCTATACTAATAAACTCATCCATTGTATTCAAAAAAATTCTCCCAGTTTTGAAAATTTGAAAATCTGCAGTCTCACCCTTCCTATTCGGCCTCTTCAGTGCGTATATGCTTGTGCCACCCTTAAACTACGATCTAAGCAATTGGATTCAATAATAACAACAACAATAATAAAAAAAAATAGACCGATTTTTTTCAAAAACTGAAATTGTTATTATATAATTTATATATATATATATATATATATATATATATATATATATATATATATATATATATATATAATATTAATAATATGTATAATATAATTTAAATTATTAATAAATATATTTTTATATTATAATAATAAATATATATTTTAATAATAATATATATTAATTTTATTATATATATTATTAATAAATAAGCAATAATAATTTATGTATTACAATAATAATAATAATAATAATAATATTATTATTAACAATTAAAATATAAATATAATCTAATAAACTATATATTTATTAATAATTTAAATTTGATTATTCTATTATATTAATAATATAAAATATAATTTAAATTATTTGTAAATTTATTGTTATATTATAACAATAAATATATATATTATTATAATAATATAATTTAATAATATTATTAATAATAAGCTATAATAATTTATGTATTACAATAATAATAATATTTATAATTATAATTTAATAAATTATATATTATTATAATATATATTTAAGCTGGAGGCTTTATAGAGTGGGAAACACTCTAAGATTCGTCTCAGGAAGAGATAAAAAGATAGATGTTGTTCTAGCTCATTTACGCACTCTTAGGTGTAGGGAATGGTTGTTACCAAGTCTTTTGGGCAAGCGGAGCAGCCATGGCGACTCCAGGGCAATGGGCCTCTACAGTGAGTCAGGATGGTAGATCATGGGGACCAGCGCCAGATGGTAATGCAGGGGGAGCCATAGGAGGGGTTAGTAGTAGTAGTAGTGCCACAAGGGCATGAGAGTTTATATGTTATGATGGATGTGCTTTTTATTTTGATACTGACCTATGTGCCAATGATGCGAGATGTATATGATAGAGAGGTTCATACATTATTTCCTCTATTGTTATTTTATGGACACAATGTATATATTGATTATGTTCTGATGTTCAGATGTTCATTGATGTTTATGATAATGTTGTTATGATTGTTTATGATTATGAGATATTCAAACTCTTTAGCTTAGGCATGTGATGATGTTCATAGGTGTTCATGTATGTTATATTGATGGATATGATGGCATGATGTATATGCTGATTTGATTATGTTATATGGTGATGTTTGTTCATAGATAGGATCATGGTATATAGAATGATATATGATGATGTTTTGAATTGTTGTGATGTTTATGGTAAATAGAATGATGACATGGTTTATGATGCTTTGTTCATAGATATGATGTTTTTGATGGATATGATGCTATTATGGAGAAATAGATTATGTGTTATGTGATTTATGATGTTTTGATCATAGATAGATATATGATATGGTTCATGAATATAGTTCATAATGTTATGTTCATCATTGATGTTTGTTTTTTTATGATCGTAAAGATGTAATGTGATTATGGTTAAGGATGTAATGAAAATAGATAAAGTAAGTTAGATAACAAACTAAATGTAGAAAAAAATAAATGAGAATTATGAGACGTATGTTTACATGAACCAATGATAAGAGGGTAAAGAAAAATCATGATGTTATTTCATTGGTAAAGACCTAACAAAACTTAAGTTAGATTGGCTTAAGGAACTTAAGCCTTTTGAATGCTTCACATTATCATGCTTTGGTTGATAAAATGGTGTCGTGATCACATTGTGTCAAGTAAGCTCATAATCCCATGATTAAAATATGATATAAAGGGGGGATAGGTGATGGGTGAAAAGGTAGATGGGTTGATAGGTAAGATAACCTTTTGTGGGTTAGTTTGACCCTTCTATAGGTGACCTAAGAACCAAATTAGACAAGTCCATGTCTTAATGCTAGGTGTAGACTGATCGATGTGGGAAGTCTACTAATGTTATATATGAAAGTTGATTGTGGCTTTCTTGGGATTATGATTTTGATATAGGGTCTTTTGTTTATTGCTTTTATTTTTGATAGTTTGTGAAGCTGATCAAAGCGAGAAGATTCAAATGATTTCTTTTGACCCATTTGACTTAGCCATCCTTTATGGGAATGGTCTAAGTTTGGGGTTATATGTTTGGTAGTTGTCCTTCAAGGGAGCAGTCTAAATTTTAAGAAATTTAGAGGATTTTTGCACCACTATCCTTCAAGGGAATAGTTTATAATGCTAGAAATATGTGACCCAAATGATATTTGTTTTGGATTGCAAGGTTTTTAGACATGGACAAGTTTAATTAGGCTTAGAATTTTACCTTTATGAGGGCAATAATTTTAGCACAAAGAAGGTTAATGGTAGGTAAAAGGAAAGATTTGAGAAACAAATGATCATGGGATTCCATCTCATTAGATATGGAAAGTATCCATGAGAACCATGCCATGGGTAGATTTATGGTACCCACCTTTAAGATTAGGCTATAACTATGATGGTTAATCACATGGTTCTATGTTGTAATCGGTTGTCCTCAACGAGAGAGGGATAGGTAGATGAAGGTGAGAAACTCATAAATCAAGGGATGAGATTAAGTTAGAAAGTAAGGTGAATTTGATCCTTCTTTAATAAAAAAATGATGCATATGCAAAGCATTGAGAGGCTCAAGTTCTAGTTTTCCTTTGAGAGAGGACAAACAACAAGCCCCTGATCCATACTTATGGGTGATAATGTAGGGTCCAAGTCAATTGAAAGAAAATTTGTCTCTTTTGATTTTCTCCATGTTGGTGAGATGTTGGTTTTCCTTAAGGATGAGGTCTCTGATATTGAATTCTCACTCAATTAGGTTTTTGTTGTAGGTACGCTCGATTCATTCTTTTAGACATGAAGATAGTTGAGTACTGTGAGGTGATGTTTGACAAGTAGCTCAAGTCAAGCTAATCATTCTTGATAATAGTCTCTCTCAAAAATAATCTCTTGAAAAGATATGCGAAGAAAAGGAATCTAGACTTCGAGAGGCAAAACTACCTATGATACAAAGACTAGAGAGAAAGGGGTAGCACTTGTAAAGGTTTGATTGCTGGTGTGATTGGCCATTAAAGTGAAAGGGATGTGTAAATTTCAATCCTAGCCTAAATCACTGACTACTTTGGTCAACATTTTGTTAAGGATTTTGTTAGAGGCTTCTGCCTATCCATTTTCTTATTGACGATAAGGGGAGGAAAAGCTTAACTTAATGCAAAATGCATCACAAAGACTTTGGAATTTCTTTTTATTGAAATATTTACTGTTATTAGTGATGATATTATGGGTACACCAAAATGATAGATGATATGGTGGTTGATAAAGTCGATAAAATTTTATTCTTTGGTAGAGAAGAGAAGAATGGCCTCCACCCACTTGGTGAAATACTTAATAGTGATAATGATGGATTGGTGTCTTTGTGATGAATGATGATTGATTTCTCCAATAAGATCAAGGCCCCATTGTGAGAATGGCCAAAATTATTTGGATACTTGACAGCCATAGGTAGGGACATGGTGTAAATAAGCATGTTGTTGACATTTGACACACTTTTTTAAATAATCATAATAGTTTTGGTTGATGGTGAGCCAATAGTAGCCAAGGTGAAAGATGTGTTTAGCGATAACGAAACCACTAAAATATCCCCCACAAATTATTTCATGTGTTTCCTTGATGGCATTAGAAGCTTCATGACTACTGTAATATATTATTATTATTATTATATTCTATTCTATTATTATATACACTAATTTTTTTCAAAAACTGAAATTATTATTATATAATTTGAGCATAATTTTTTTTAAAATACATTTGCTAATAATTTAAATTAGATTACTATATTATATTAATAATATATATAATAATTATTAACAAATATATTTTTATATTATAATAATAAATATATATTATAATAATAATATATATTAATTTTATTATATATATTACTAATAAACAAGCAATAATTATTTATGTATTACAATAATAATAATAATATTTATAATTATAATTTACATAAAATATAATAATCTATATAATAAATTATATATTATTATAATATATATTTAAGCCAGAGGCTTTATATAGTAGGGAACCCTCTAAGATTCATCTCACAAAGAGATAAAAAGATAGATGTTGTTTTAGCTCATTCAGGTATTATCAAGTGTAGGGAATTTTTGTTACTAGGTCTTTTGGGCAGGTGGAGTAGTCATGGTGACTGTAGGTTAGTGGGCCTCTATAGTGAGTCAAGATGGTAGATCATGTGGACCAGCACCATATGGTAGTGTTGGCGGAGGCATAGGAGAGGTTAGTGGTAGTGGTGCCCCAAGGGCATGAGATTTGATATGTTATGATGAATGTGATTTTTTTATACTGACCTATGTGTCGATGATGTGAGATGTATATGAGAGAGAGGTTCATACATTGTTTCATGTATTGTTATTTTATGGACATAATGTATATATTGAATATGTTCTGATGTTCAGATGTTCATTGATGTTTATGATAATGTTTTTATGATTGTTTATGCTTATGAGATGATATTCAAACTCTTTAGCTTAGGCATGTGATGATGTTCATAGGTGTTCATGTATTTTATCTTTTTGGATATGATGGCATGATTTATATGTTGATTTGATTATGTTATATGGTGATGTTTGTTTATAGATAGGATCATGGTATATAGAATGATATATGATGATGTTTTGAATTGTTGTGATGTTTATGCTAAATATAATGATGACATGGTTTATGATTCTTTGTTCATAGATATGATGTTTTTGATGGATAGGATGTTATTATGGAGAAATAGATGATGTGGGATGTGATTTATGATGTTTTGATCATAGATAGATATATGATGTGGTTCATGGATATAGTTCATAATGTTGTGTTCATCATTGATGTTTGTTTTTGATGATCATAGAGATGTAATATGATTATGGTTAAGGATATAATGAAAATACATAAAGTAAGTTAGATAACAAACTAAATGTAAGAAAACGTAAATGAGAATTATGAGATGTATGTTTACATGAACCCATGATAAGAGGGTAAAGAAAAAGTACAATGCCATTTCATTGGTAAAGACCTAACAAAACTTAAGTTAGATTGTCTTAAGAAACTTAAGCCTTTCAAATGCTTCACATTATCATGCTTAGGTTGATAAAATGGTGTCATGATCACATTGTGTCAAGTAAGCTCATAATTTCTTCATTAAAATATGATATAAATAGGGGATAGGTGATGGGTGAAAAGATAGATAGGTTGATAGGTAAGATAACCTTTTGTGGGTTAGTTTTCCCCTTATATATGTGACGTAAGAACCAAATTAGAGAAGTCCATGTCTTAATTCTGGGTCTAGACTGATCGATGTGGGAAGTCTACTTATGTTATTTAAGAACACTAATTGCAGCTTTCTTGGGATTTTGATTTTGATATAGGGACTTTTGTTTATTATTTTTGTTTTTGATAGTTTGTGAAGTTGATTAAAATGGGAATCTTCAAATAATTTCTTTTGACCCATTTGACTTAGACATCTCTCATGGGAATGGTTTAAGTTTGAGATTATATGTTTGGTAGTTATCCTCTGAGGGAGCAGTCTGTCTTTTAAACAATTTAGAGGATTTTTGCACTGTTATCCGTCAAGGGAGAAGTTTACATTGATAGAAATATGTGACCCAAATGATATTTGTTTTGGATTGCAAGGTTTCTAGACATGGACAAGTTTAATTACGCTTAGAGGTTTACGTTTACAAGGGCAAGACTTTTAGCACAAAGAAGCTTAATGATAGGTAAAAGGAATGGTTTAAGGAACAAATAATCATTGGATTCCATCTAGTTATATATGTAAAGTGTCCATGAGAACCATGCCATTGGTAGAATTATGGTACCCACCTTTAATATTAGGCTATAACTGTGATGGTTAATCACATGGTTCTATGTTGTAATCAGTTGTCTTTAAAGGGAGAAAGATAGGTAGATGAAGGTGAGACTCTCATAAATCAAGGGATGAGATTAATTTAGATACTAAGTTGAATTTCATCCTTATTTAACAAAATAAATGATGCATATACAAATCATTGAGAGGTTCAAGTTCTAGTTTACCTTTGAGAGAAGACAAATGACAAGCTCTTGATCCATACTTATGGGTGATAATGTAGGGTCTAAGATAATTAAATAAAAATTTGCCTCTTTTGATTTTCTTCATGTTGGTGACATGTTGGTTTTCCTTAAGGATGAGGTCTCTTATATTAAATTCTCATTCAATTAGGTGTTTATTTGAAGCATTCTTGATCATTCTTGATAGACATGAAGATGGTTGAGTACTATGAGGTGATGTTTGATAAGTAGCTCAAGTTGTGATAGTCATTCTTGACAATAATCACTCTCAAAAATAAAATATTACAAAGATATGTGAAGAAAAATAATCTGGACTTCAAGAGGCAAAATTGTATCTACTCCAGAGACCAGAGAGAAAGGGGTAGCATTTGTAGAAGTTTGAATGTTGGTGTAATAGGCCATTAAATCAAAAAGGATGTGAAAATGCCAATCCTAACCTAAAGCACTGACTACTTTGGTCAACATTTTGTTAAGGATTTTGTTAGAGGCTTCTGCCTATCCATTTTCTTATGGATGGTAAGGCAAAGAAAAGCTTAACTTAATGACAAATGCATCACAAAGAACTTGGACTTTATTTTTTTGGAAACATGTATCATTATCAGTGATGATATTATAGGTACAATAAAATGATAGATGATATGGTGGTTGATAAAGTCGACAATATTTTTTTCTTTGGTAGAGAAGAGAGGGATGGCCTCCACCCACATGAGGAAATACTTAATAGTGGTAATGATGGATTGGTGTTTTCATGATGAATGAGGATTTATTTCTCTAATAAGATCAAGGCCCCATTGTGATAATGGCCAAATTTATTTGGATACTTAAAGGCCATGGGTAGGTATATGGTGTAAATTATCATGTTGTTGACATTTGACGCATTTATTTAAATAATCATAATAGTCTTGGTTGATGGTGGGCTAATATTAGTCAAGGTGAAGGATGTGTTTAGTGGTAGCTAAACCACTAAAATGTCCCCAAAATTTTTTAACATGCGTTTCCTTGATGGCATGCGAATCTTCATAACTGTTAAGGAAATGAAGAAGGAGGCCATCAAATCCACATTGGTAAAAGATTCCCTATAGTATGGTATAATGAGAGGTACTTTAAACAAAGGATCTTCAGGAATTCTAAGAGAGGTTTGGAAGAATGACACCAAGGTTGAGGTAATCAAAATTTTATTCATACCATATGTCTAATGGAGATATTTACACATTTCAAATGATAAGAAGCTTAGAATGGATATAAGATGGGTTGACAAAGTGATGGATGGTAATAAAGAGTTTAGGGTTAGAAGGTTGAAATGGGATTTCAAAAGCACGGGAAGACATTATATTCATGAAATTGTTGGTAGATTGTGGAATAAATTGGATAAGGTAATGATTTAATGATGCTAAGAATACATCCAAAAGTTGTTTATACTTTAGTAAGACATCATTCTTAAATTGGTTAGATCTATTGACCTAGTTGACTAAAAGTTGGGAATCACCAAAGACACTGATTTTATTGACTCCAAAGGCTAGAGTGGTCTGGAGAACTATGACTAGGGCTTGATACTTAGCCACATTATTGGTGCACTCAAATTCAAGTTTAAAGGAAAGGGGAATAGGTTTACCATCGAGGGGAATGAGAATAACTCTAGGAGCCCCACCACATTAGAATTTAGAGCCATCAAAAAACATGGTCATTTGGTAGGTAGGGTCCTCTTGAGAAAGGGTCATAATGTACTCTTCTAGAAATGCAAGAGGAAGAGGTTGGTTATTTGGTGGACAAGCTTCAATGAATTGATCAAAATTCATTTGCCCTTTAATTGAATTTTACTGAAGGAACTCAAGATCAAACTTAGTTAAAAGCATGAGCCACTTAGCCATACACTAGTTTTGGTATGGTTTAGAGTGCTTGTACTTGAGTGGGTCAGTGTTAGTGATGATGTAGTTTTGTGATTAAGAAGGTAATGGTGAAGCTTGGAATATAATAATATGAGTGCAAGTTAAAGTTTCTCAAGATGGGAATACAGAGTCTCATACTCTATAAGCATTTGACTTATGTAATAGACAACTTATTCTTTATTTTATTCATCATGGTGAGCAAGCATTGCCCCTAGGGAATGGTTAGTGGCAGAAATGTAAAGGTAGAAGGGTTCATCCTTTTTAGGTGGGGTAAGAATAGGTGGATAAATAAGGTATTATTTAAGTGAATTAAAAGATTTTTATCATTCCTTGTTCCACTTAAAGGAGGTATCTTTCTTAAGTAGATGGTGAAAAGGTTTTCATCTATTCGATAATTGAGAAATGAAATGTCAGATTGATTGGATCTTTCCCTAAAAGCTATGGATTTTTTTAAGGTGGGTTGGAGGTGGCATTTCAAGAATTGCTCTGACTTTGACAGGGTCTACCTCAATGCCTCAAAGAGAGAGAATGAATCTAAGAAGCTTTCCTTAAAGGACCCCAAAAATACATATTCTGAGGTTGAGTCTGACATGGAAATGGATAAGGCAATCAAATATGTTTTTAGAACATCCAAATGATCCTTATGATATTTATATTTCCCAAGGAGATCATCCACATAGTCCTCTATGATTTTATGGATTAGTTCATGGAAGATATAGGTCATGGCATGCTGGTAGGTTGTGTTAGCATTCTTTAAACTGAAGGGCATGACTCTATAGTAGAAACTTCCCCATGGGGTGATGAATGAGGTTTTATGTTAATCTTTGGGAGAAATCAGGATTTGGTTGTATACTAAAAAACCATCCATGAGAGATGACATCTTGTGGCCAGCTATAAGATCAACAAGTTGGTCAATGCTAGGAAAAGGAAAGTCATCCTTTGGGAAAACAAGGTTAAGGTCAAAAAATTTGATACAAAGACGAAGTCACCCTTTGGGTTTGGTAATGGCAACAATGTTATAAACCCATTGGGGATAGTCATTGGGTTGGATGAAATCAATAGATAAGAGGCATTGAAGATTTTCTTTGACTATAAGAGCGATGTGAGGGTGCATCCTATGAAGCTTTTGTCAGATATTATTAGCATTAGGATGGGTGAAAATGTTATGAATAATGATAAAAGGGTCAATTCTAGGCATATCCTAATAGGACCAAGAAAATGTTATGCTATGGTCATGAAGGAAAGAAGGGTAATCTTATTTTTCTATAGTGTTCAAGGATTCTCTAATCTTGATGATGTGAGGGTTATCTTAAGTACCTAAGTGACATCGATGGTAGATTCATTCAATTCTATTTGGTTCTTAGGAGGAAGAGATTTATGGATAGAAAAATCCCCCATACTAAGGTAGGTGAGAATGGAATCATCATCCTGATGTTGGATTGTGTTGATGGTAGGAGAATCATTTTCTACAATTTTAGGATGGATGAGAGGAAGGGTTTTTATTTGACCATCCTTTTGATAGGTTAGGGGGCCCAAACTAATGATATTGATTAAAAAAAGGTTAGGTGGGATGATATCAAAATCCTCAAACTTCAATGGAGATGGAGTTGGTGAGGATGGAACATCCTCGTCAATGGTGGTGATGGGTTTAGGTGAGGTGGGTTATTTTGGTGGTACAAACCCAAGGCTAAGTAACTCATAAGGGTTTTTGGGTTTTTATTATGGGTAGTTCAAGAGATTCCTATTCATAAAGGCCAAGGAAAAACACCTTCCAAGCACACCTATAAAGGTATGCTTTGGCAAATGTGGGTTTGTTGAGATAAGAAAATTTGGTGGTGAATGGTTAGATATGATGGGTAGTGGTACAAGAAAGAGGTGGATGATCAAGTCCCCTATAGATAAAATTGGTTTGATGATTGGGTGGTCCAAAAGGGATGATGGTTTTGATGTTAGGTTCATAACTAGGATCATGGGTGAGGTTCTCATACTCTTGAGGAATAGGGAAAGCATCCAAGGTGAGAAGATGGTATTCTCCAAATGAGGGACAATTTAACATGGGTTTGAATTGGTCCTCTATAAGAATCTGGGAATAATGTATGGATGAGCTTTTTGAAAATTCATCAACTATGGGGGTAGAGTTGTTGGTAGTTGATGGTGAAGTAGATGGGAGAGGAAGAAGAACATCATTGGGTTGGTACATCATATTACAAGATGAAAAAGGACTAGGGTCAATCGATATGGTGATGACATGATATTCATGCTCAAATTTGACATAATGGTATAGGGTGGAAGGGACACAACTCATAGCATGGATCTACGGGCATCGAAATAAAATGTTGTATTGTAATTTGCCCTCGATAAATGACAAGGCTAGGTCAATAATAACCTACACCTTCTCACCCTAACATGGAAATATTTGAAGAGGCTAGGCCAATAATAACCTACCCTCATGATCTTAGCAGTTGTGGTTCTTGAATTGAAATGACCTCTTCTTGTCCCATCATAGAACTTCTTGACAAACACCCCAAACTGATCATTATCAATGCATCTCAATAGCACACCATTGATGCCTATCATTAAAAACACACCATCCACAAGACAAAAGGGAATATATTACAATCTAAAAATATATCCTTTTTGATCTACTCATATTACTAAGATACTCACCATTTTGAATAAATTTGATCACATCTTGTGTCCAAATATGTATATGCAAGGAACCGGCTAGTTGGGAGCAATCATGATTGACTAGAACCTCTTTTTTTGACTTATGAAAATATGAAGATAAGTTTTCAAAAATGCCTGTACATCTTACTAATATTTTTACTTTGAGATCAACATCATATTCCATCACCTTAGTGATCCACCCTACTCTCTTCTCACTAAGGTCTCTGCTCAATAGAAACTCCTTGGTATTAGGATGAGAAACCATAACATGAGTTTTATTTTCTTAAACCATATGATTGAACTTATTTAATCCCCTTACAACAAAAAATAATCATTTCTCCATAAAGGTGTACTTGAATTCATAATATTCTAAACCCTGACTAAAGAATGTAATAGGTTTCTCTACACCCTCATCATTCTTTTGCATTAACATGGCTGATATAGTATCAAGGTTAAAAAATAAATACAACATGAAGTCTTTAGTAAAATAAAGATTCATAAAAGTATGATCTTCTACAATTTACTTCTTTATGACTTGAAAAATACTCTTACCTTCCTTAGTCGACGAAAATACTTGATTCTTTCAGATCATGGTTGTGATACCTTTAACCAAAGATGCAAACCCAGGTATGAACCTACTTACAAAATTTATCTTTCCTAATTAAATTTGGAGACATTTCTTATTAAAGGACAATTATAGGTCAAGAATATCCTCTATCCTTTTAATATCAATATCCAAACTATGTTTGGAAATAATGTGTCTTAAGAGCTTACCTTCATGGACAACAAAGATACATTTCTTTAGATTAAGAGATAATCCATGATACCTACATATTTCAAACACTTATCTCAAGTGTTGCATATTCTCATTAGAATCTTTATTAAATACTATTATATCATCTAAATAAACTAATAACATCTCAGTAATCAAACCTTTGAAGGCCATGTCCATTGTTCTTTGAAAGGTAGCACCAACATTTGAAAAATCAAATTCCATCGTCCTATAATAAAAAGTAACCCATTTAATGGTAATTGTTATCTTAAAATGATCATCTTAATTTAATATAATCTAATTATAACCTGAATATCCATCTAGAAGAGAGAAATGTTGAGAACCTGAAATAATATGCAAAATCTACTCCATTGAGGGTAAAGGATAGTGATATTTGAGTGACACCCTATTAAGTTCCCTAAATTAAACACAAATTATTATCTCCCCATTATTATTTATAACAATCACAAGATTATTTACCCATGTTGAATTCTTGATACGAAATATTATTTCATATTCAAGGAGTTTAGTGAGCTCTCTCCTCATGAGTTGCTTAACATTAGGATGAATGGGTCTTTGTTTCTGTCTGATCGATTTAACTCTTGATTGTAACTCAATAGTATGGTGTGCCAGGCTAAGATCAAACCATTTTAGGTCCCTTTACTCCCAAGTAAAGATGTTATGAAAATTTCCACACAAATCAATGAATGCTTGATTCTCTAAAGTAGAACATACCTTAGCTAGTTTGAGGAGTTTGTCCTTGAAGATCAAGACCCTTTCATAATTCTTTTCTTTTATAGACATACTCACTTTCTAATTTTTATATTGACAATTCTCATTGAATATAATTTTTAATGTCACCAAACCCTTACGTATCTTATTAGTTATTAATTTCATAATCTAATCACCTAATTATTCTTAGAGATTCTTTTGATTCCTTGAAGAAAACTCAACCTCATTTTGTAGTAAGCATGAAATGTGTCTAACACTATCAAACAATCACCAAGACACTTAATTGTTAGGTACACAATGTCTGATAATGATCTTAATATGAGATTATTTTTCCTCCTCTTTCATGGTAGTTGGAGTATCAAATTGAGCTCCTATAGCAGCTAGTATGTTAGCATGACTATTATGCTCCCTTTAGACTAATTTTTATTGGATGCATTGGAGTCTTCAATAAAATCACATACCCTATGATTTTATGACTTAATCAAAGGGTTATTTGTAGAAACCACATTTCTCACCTAATGAAAAACCAATTCACTCTCTTTATATACTTACAAGTTCTTGATTCCTTTTCTCTTTGCCCATGAAGGCCATGGATAAAACATTCATACTCAGCCACATTACAAGTACAACTAAAATGAAATATATATGAAGCATAATAATATTGTTTAGATGTGGATAAAAATATAAAACCATCTTCTGTACTAACTTTACTTCTTGAACCATCAAAAAACATCTTCCACATCTCATCATCTTCACCATCTTCCTTGGCAAGTAGAGGTGTTGGTACTCCTTCTTCATGTATACAATACACTCCTAAATCGGTTTCCTTCAAAAAATCATTAACGATCATCGTCATAAGTTTTAGTGACATATTCATCAAGAAATAAATGTGAAATACCCTCAAGCTTGGAATATGTGCCATTATGTACAATAGAGTCCTTTTCTTCATGGGCCACACAATTCAAATTGGAACTTACCTCAATGTAAGGATCAATATGAAACCTTGAAAAAGGTTGTGTCCTAATTGTAAGCTTGTCCCCATGCCTTATTATGAAGTCTAAGAAGGACTAGTCAGCTAAGAGGTAGCCACCTATCTTGGCTATGAATTCCATTGATAAGTAGATTACAAACTGGGCTAGGAGATCAACAATAACTATGTCTTAAAAGATAAGAAAACTAGGATAATCATGCAAGAAATATTTAAGTTTTTTTATCCATCCAATTATTTTGGTAGGTGTACCATATAATTGAAGTAATACTTTACTATGAGGATCATACTTTAGATGCAATTTATCAGTTACCAAATTAGGCATGACTAAACTTAAAGGTCCACTATCAACTATGCAATTATGAACTAGCTTGTCACCCAATATGAGAGTGAGATAGAATGGAGGAGGTTTCTCAGTTATGTTGGATGGTTTAGTGATGGTATTAGGGATAATTTCAAGGATAACAGGACTTTGGCTTTGATTTGAAGGAGGGACACTAGTAGATGTAGAAGATAACTTATTTTGTAGGGGCTCTTTCTGACAAGGCATTTTTAGAACATCCCAAATGGAAATGGATGCTTTATTAATCTTCAATGAATATATAATGTTTAAATAATCCATACCTAATTTATATTAGATTCTTGGAAGAAAGGAATTTCTTGGAGCTTGAGGAGTTGGAGTGCCTTAAACAATACTTCGAAATTTCTGATTTGGAAGATGTGCAGTGTTATTTGAAGTTGTTACACCTACAACCATACCTTGTTGCTTCATACAAAGATTAAATGATCCTATTAACACATTAATATCACCACCTAAATCCTTTACATTGGCTCTAGTGTTTTTTGTAACCAAGGTTCCTTGGTTAATCACAAAATTATCCTCAACTAGGAAGTTGATGAAGATCTCTTTTTGAGGCTACTCACCTTCACTTGTCTGCATCATCAATTCATATTTGATTGATAAGAGCAGAGTATCCTCTCCTTGATAAAAAAATATCCTACTCTTTACATGCATTAGAATCCATAAATTGTCCTTATTTCCAATTCTTTTGTTGCACCAAATTATTATACATAGGTATCATCTCCCTTACATTGGTAGTAGAGTTAAGATTGTATGCATTGATAGGCCTATTGGGAATAGGTTTCCATTGGCCTCTTCCTCTTTAAATTTTTTTAACATACTCTTGTTGATAAGGATAAGGATTTAGATATGCACCTTTTTGTATATTACCTCTTCCAAGTCTAGCTTCCAACCAGTGAATAGATGCATCCTTGTCCATGGCATTATCTACCTTCTTAAGAGCAAATTTAGTCTTGATATTGGCATTAAGAGTTTGAGCCACATATAGAGAATTTGAAGAATCATGAGATAATGGAGGCATAAACACTTTAGGTGGAAATATTCTATCTTAGATGAGACTACTTTCAGATTTCATAGCAAGATCATATGCTTCACGTAGGGCAGAACCACCCTCGTATTGAAGCATGAAAATAATTTCAGTGCTAATATATCTCAAATAGGTTAGGAACACAAAGCTGAGAGGTGGTCTCATCGGAGAAGTTAGTCTATTCCAAGTCTTTTGGAACCTCTCATTAGAATCATGAATTATTTATTTGGATCCTATTTTTATCACGTTATGTTGATGTATGAGATAGGCATAGTCTCTCTCATTTCAAAATATTGAGGCCAACAACACTCCAAATTCATCCCATTATGTGATGAATCCAACTTCTAGAGTCCTATACCAATCAAGAGCCTTCCCTCTAATGGATATGGCAAGGAGTCTAATGGATATGTTTTCTTAAATGATATTATGGAAGCTAAAAAAGTTAGACATCTCCAATGTGCTCACTGGGTGTAACATGACTCTCACCATTGCATATAGGCACACCTTTTGTGCTATTAAGAAGAATGTCATCATATGCTTGAAGGTGAACTAGATTTTATTTATTGAAGATAGGAAAATCATGAGGTCTATCCATTTTTTATTCAATATCTTCAATTTAATCAACTTGTTAACTCTCTTGACTTCCCTCACTAGAAAAAACATTTTGATCTCCAAACTTCAAATTAGGAGGAGGATATTAAACTCCAAGTGAAATTTCAGGTTGAAGGAGTGGGTCAATGGGATTGAGAACTCCTCTAGATGATGATCTACTAAGAAGCATGAGTTATGAGAGAAATTTTATAACAAGAAAAGGGATTTGAACTAGATTTACCTTTATGAAGTTTCCAAATCCTGAGTAGCACACCAATTTGTAGCTGATGTTATCAAGACCAACATTAACCTTGATAGGTTGTCTTGAAGACAAGTCCCATCGTGTTTCTGAGAACTATTGTCACCAAATGTTGCACCCTAGAAGAAGTTATTTAATCTTATTCTATATTTAGGTAATGTTGGAATATATCCAAGTATATGCGTGTATCTATATTGGAAATGAGCCTCTAAATTTAAGGGTTAACTCCCTGAATGTATCTTGAAATGCTCTTATTTATGCTAATTGATTACTTATGGAAAAAAGAGTTAGGGATTGCAATAATTTAACCTAATCTAAAGGAGGTGATACATCATATGGTTTTCCATAAGAATTTTTACCTCTTTCAGAAATAGACAATGTCCACAACACTAGCCTAAGAGTCCGAGAATGCACTAGCATCCATGTTTTAATATGAAGGTATAGTGCATGAAAACTATCTAAGGTGAATGAAACTATAGATAGATAGCAGCTAATGAAAATAATTGTACACTTGAAATAGACTCCTACATTTAACAACACTTCACATGACCTGTTAGGCTGAAATAACTTGCATCAAATATGGGGGATTGAGAAAAAGCAAGGATATATAGATATCACTTAACTATTCGCTCTCAATCTCTTCACACTTTTTGACAAGATGATATATGAACTTGAACCAAATTTCATTTATTATGTTAAGGCAAAATACAATGTCAAAACTAGCAAGGCTTCACCATACATGGGGTGGTATGAGATTACAAAGGCCAAAATGGTAGGTACTTGTATAACTTTAGAAAGAGCAGAAATTATTAAAATTCAAAGGTCACTAAAACACATGTCCAATTGATAGGAAGAGTTACACTTGTATGAGGATAAATTAATAAATAGACCATGGAAGGTCTAATAGGACAAATAAATCTCAAAAATAAAAATTCTTTAAATGTGGCACAAAGCCCACTTTGCTAGGCAAAATAAATGGCCTTTCATCATGGATGATCTCTCAAGCATTTGAAACTTAATTAGATAGAAAGTCAACAAATATGTATTGTTTGAAAGAGGTTGAAACATATTATGATAGCCATAATATGTTCTCCTAACAACTAGCTATCTTATAGACACTTGTATTTACCATCTGTAGTCATTCATTGATTCCCTAGACTTGATTCTTTACATCTAGTAGTCACTGTTCATCTTAGACATCAACTGAGCTTTCATGGAGACATATGAGTTCAAATAAATCACTTTTCTACAAAATACATTAATCCTACATAGTTTCCCGTATGTAATTTCCCTACCACATTGCTCATTTTATTCTAACTATGTATGCAATAACTACTTGCTCTGATCGAAAATGGCTCTTTGGTTCAACAATTATTTGTCAAAAACTAACTCAAACCAATCACATTGCTCCAACCTATTTTATTCTCATTGTTCTCATTGATCCTTACTATCATATCCTAACTTTTTAACCTCTTACACACCATATGATCAAGATGTATGAAGGAATTTTGGCCTTTGATTTTCTGCCATGAATATCCTTTGACATGTTGACGTTCACTCACATTATTGGATCAAGATGTATAAGTGAGCACTATTTTTAGATCTCATGGGGCCCACTTTATTTTCAGTTCATACACAGCATTGGATCATTGGTAAAATTTAATTTTGATCTTTGATCTAGATTGGACCCACCATCTTATCAGTCAATCTCATGCCATTGGATCTCTACTTATTGAATTTGTACCATTGGATCTTGTCCAACCTGTATTTTTTTAAGGGATTTTAACCTAGGGACATTTTGACCTATTTTAACCAAGTTCAAACCATTATATCTAAGTTTTAGTATCCAAGCTAATATATATCATTAGATATTGATCAACATTAAACCCTTTAAGGACCTTTTGAATATAAACGACTACTTTACAAAGCTCAAACTTGATGCTTGCATGAATGTTCTACTCTCTTTGAATCTTCATAATTTGAGTTAGAGAACTCATGCTGGGATGAAATTTGTAGAGCATGTTCCTTACACAAATATCTCTATGGTGCTACAAACTTTTGGCTTGTCGAGCTTTTTGAGTGAACTTTTTAAATGCACAAGTGAGCTACGTTATTCATTTCTAGATGACATCCTCATGATAGTTTAGTTCAATTAGGCTTGTGTTTGAACTACTTCTTGATCTTTGAAATCTTAAATGAACTTATTGAGGCCTGTACAAACTATTTCCATGATCATGACTATTTAAACACCATGAAAACCTATCACTTGCATATATGAATTTAAAATGACCCCTAAGACACCAAAAAACACAAGGACTAAGATAGATTATGACCATAACTAGAATGACATATGATATGACATAAAATAAACTACAACATACCCTATGACATTATATAAATCCCCTATATGAGATCCTAACTATAGGTGGTTGACCCATTTTGACATGTGGTAACAATGGTCAACGTTCTTAGTGGTTTCAGCATAGCATGTCATGTGAAGTGTATAATTAAATTTAGTATATGTTATTGAGATATAGTTTCATTCACCTTAGATCGATTTCATGCACCACACCTTCATATTAAAACAGTGATTTTATTGCATTTTAAGACTCTTAAGTTAGTGTTGTGGACATTGTCTTTTTGTGAAATAGGTATGATAGTCTTGTGAAAAAACTTCTCGTGTATCACCTACTTTATATTAGGTTCAATTATTTTAATGCCTAACTCTTTTACCCATAAGTAATCACTTAAGCATAGATAAGAGCATTTCAAGATATATTCAGGGATCTGGCCCTTAAAACTAAAAGCTAATCTCCAATATAGGTACAACCACATACCTGAAAATGTTCCCATGTTGCCCAAATCTGAAATAAGATTTAAAAACTTCTTCTAGGGTGCAATATTTGGTGACAACATGACACTAAAAATATTATTACTTTTGTGAAATAAGAATTTCCAACATAACATGTAATCATACAAAATATTCCACTATTTATTCAAGTTAAACTACAAACTAAATGATTCAAGTGAGTATTGATTGATGATGGTTATGGATTTAACATTTTCAGTAGGCCTTTTTTACAAAAATTGAGTATTAACATTTAGAGATACAATAATTAAATTAAAATATCAAAGAGTTTGATGAATATGCATGACAATTACTTGTAATTATATGTTAGGATGTAAGATTGGGACCTAAAATAATGTTTACTTTATTTCATGTTATGCACAACCATCTACATTATAATCTACTATTGGGTTGACTTTGAATACATATGATGATATAAATACCATCTAAATTACATAGGTACCTTAAATTCATGCATTAAGGGTTCTTGTAAATATCATGTGGATGATAACCCTTTAAAATATTATTAAGGCATCTCAATAAAATCTAGATGACCCAATATTAGATATCATCCCCCTTTCTCAAGTCATCCCTTGGGACCAAACATATACATAGGAAATTAGAGTCAAGTACTGACAATGAGTAAAAAAAATAATGAAGGTTAAAAATGGACCAAAAAATATTTACATTATACATAAAAGTAACTTGAGAGATTGAAAATAACACACACAAAGGTAAAAATATAACTCCAAAAACTACAAGAGGAATACTAAATATTAAAAAATAAAAATCAAAAAAATAATAGCTATAAAGTCAAAATATGCAAATAGATCAACTTAAATAGGACAAGTTACAAAAGGGGAAAAAAGGTTCCAAGTGGAGAAATAAAATTTGTATAAGGCACCAAAAAAACAAAGTATCAAAAAATAGCATCAACATACCTTGGATAAATCAAATCCTATTTGTAAACTCTCTTTATTGGTCAATTGGTAAGTTCAATATGGAAATGTTTAAGATTATTTTGATAGTGATGATGATGAAACCAACATGGTTAAAATGATAGATGATCAACTATCCAACCTAAATTTCAACCCCTCAAATAAATATTTATGTCATAGATTATTCATACCCATTGGTTGAGGGGTATACCATGATGATTCAAAATTAATAGCCAAACATAATGTAGATACAAATAATAAACCTCGTTTAGGTATTTCTAAATGTGATAATGTGAACACTTGTTGCATTAGTAGATCCCATATGGAATTTGTGATAAATTTAGTGAATAATTTACAGGGTAGACCATTGGACATTCCATTATGGGATATTTTTTATATTATTCATCTTGGCAAAGATCAGAGCTGCATAGAAAATTTGAAAACTAGATAATATATTTCAAGCATATTAATTTTATATTATCTATACTATTTCATATAGAAGATTAAAAATATATAGGAAATGAGTTTCCTATATTCAGGATGGTTAAATCGCTATAATATCTCAACCAAATAATCTCTTCACTAACCAAATACTATATTCAAATATATTATTAATAATAATATATTCGAGTAACTACCAAATAATTAAAACAAATCACCTCATATATTATTGTTATGCATAATAACAATAATATACTAAACAACTATTAACATGTTATTATTTACTAACAATAATTACATTATTAAAAAATAATAATGTGAACACACCTCAACATTCACCCCCTTATGAACATTATTAATCCTAATCCACACTCCCTTAATGTGAGCATGGGGAGAATATACGTCTTCAAGAACTGGCCCAAATAAAATCCTATCCCAATGCATACTTTTAGGTCTACATACTAATGTCTAAATATTGTTATTTGGATCTTGCTGCACATTACCACTACTATGTAAAGAATGCATCCCACATTTATGCCATGTGAACATAATGGGTGTTTCACTAGCCAATCATCTCCATAAAGAAGTAAGGCAGTGAGAGGATCTATGCAGTCAAAGGATTTTTGTAGTTAACTTCCCTCCTATATAAATGTTGCCACATTTCATTATATCTACACTTTCCCTTTTTATCTAAATATTTGTGGATTTCCAAACTAGTAGGGAAAAATACACATAATATTAAAAAATGAAATATCATGAGAAATAAATCCTCATTGTCATCTTCTACAGCCTCTATTAATGTTTGTTTCCACTCAAACAATAAAAACATAGATAACTTGCACTGACACTTAATAACTATCCTTGGAATTACCTAATTTGGTGAAAATCACACAAAACTAAAAAAATAAAAAGACACATCATTATGAAAATAACACACAACTAAAAAATACATTACTAAAGTAGAAAGTGGCCTTGTCACTAGTGGTTAACAAGAGGATCTAGAACCTCCAACCTCTGTTTTCTTCATCCTTCAGTATAGGGAGCTACTTACTTTCTTTGTAAGTGCTTGAGGTATTATTGTGTAGTAATGCATTGATGATTTCATGGTTGGACATCCTCACATTCGGTGTTTGCCTCATATCCAGCTTCAAAATTATTTCAAATTTTGAAGTCTTGATTTTGCATATTTTGGAGATTGGTTTCCACCAAAAGTGCCTCTATTACAATTCTAACACAAGATTTTGACTCTTTACTCATTTTTTATTTTGACAGTATGACTAAATGATAATGATGAATTCTTAAATTTTTTAATGACATATTGACTATGGGCCCAAAATAAAATATAGACACTTTGAATTTTTATTACTTGATTCTTTTGACAACATAACCTACTTAATACAAAAAATACTAAACTTTTACCTTTGATGACAAAAGACATAAATAAAATTTGGGATTTTTATGGACATTAACCTATTTGACATAAATATGAGACTTTAATAATATTAGCATCAATTTTCAATACAACGAAAAGCTATTATTGAAAATTTGACCTATTCAGACTAACAATAAAAACTATTGACTCTATATAGATTTAGTTATCAACAACAAACATAACTAAATTCTATGACTTAACACCTAAAAATTTTATAAGAGTTTAGGACATTAAAAATAAATACTTTAAAAATCTTACTATAAAAACAAGCCTATCAAAAATGAAGGAAGCCATGCATGGGTGGAGAAAAATGGGTTGAGCTCGAGCCTTGTTGGACTTGTAGTCCTCATTTCATTTTGATATAGAAAGCATGTTTTTTAGAGAGGGCAAGCAATGATTTATTACAACCACTTGTCAATGTAGATATGATATCATTTAAAAATCATAGCAAAGAAGAAATGGATGTTTACAAAATATATGGGTCACTTATTATGTGTTAGGTAGTGTAATATGTTTTCCTAGCTTGGGCAAAGGACCGTGTAAATTGTTCACTTTCTTTGGTATGATTTGTATTTTCCTTTCATTAAAGCTTTTCCACTTTTCTTCACATAAAAGATCAATCCTCCAAGACACAAGTATGAATAACTCATAACAGTAGGTCAATTTACATGATGAGAGCAGCCATGAATTTTGATGTGCTTTGCTTAATTATTGGATTTGAAAGGTAGAAGAACAAAAGTACAACAAGATAAGCCAAAAGTATTGTTCATCAAGGCTAGACTCAAAACTATGGAAGATAATTTTTAAAAAATTATACATTGAACTCCTTTAATCCATACATCTCCTCATTTTCTCTTGGTTCGACCCAAAAAATTACTGATTCTACACTAAATTTTAATAAAACAAATTCAACAATTGGAGCAACAAAACCTTACTAAGGTTTCCCCAAGCTTGCTACAAAATTCCATTATAGGCACAAGACTAATAAATCCTTGATACCAGATCTTAGGGAAGATCATAGCTAGACAAAGAAAGCCAAACATCAGATAATATATTTCAAACACAACAATAATAAATTGTCTATATTATTTCATATGAAATATTACAAATACATAGGAAATGATTTTCTTATATTTGGTATGGTGAAGTCCCTACAATCTCTCAGCCAAATAATCTTGACTAACCAAACACTATATACATAAATATTATTACTAACAATATATTTGAGTAACTACCAGATAATTGAAACAAATCAATCTGTATATAATAATAATAATAATAATAATAATAATAATAATAATAATAATAATAGTAATAATAATAATAATATACCAAATGACTATTAACGTATTATTTTTTATCTAACAATAATTACATTATTAAAAATTAATAATGTGAACACACCTCAACACTTTATACTCCTTGTTCTTAACCATTTGACTGATGTATGTCCATTTCAAAAAAAATTAAAGATGATTTAAAATTTGCTATTAGAAATTAAAATTCTTAGTTTTCCTATTGTAATTATATCATTGCATTACACAATGAGGCATTTTTGGATTTGTAAGGAATGATAGTTCCAACAAATCTTAGCCCCCAAATGTTTGTCAACACATTCTCCATTGAGGTTAAGGAGGTCATTTTGAGTTGTACTATAATTATTTTCAAATAATTATAAAAATATTGATCTTGTTAATTTAAAAAAATATTTGGTTATTTCTTACATAAAAAATTAAATGAAATAATTTCCAAAAGAAATATAATAATTAGGGGTCATCAACCTCTTGAGGCCATGGCAGAAATAGATATGGAGGGAAATACATAATAATTTATACAGGTACAGTTGCAGTGATTGGTAAGAAGAAAATGCATGCAGAGTTCTATTGTAGTTCAATAGAAACCTTACACTCATGTTGTTGGTATAGCTTCATAAACAATCTTAACTTCTATTGAATTAACAAAAATGCTAATTTTATCAGTGTAATATTTTAATCCTATATTACATAAAGAGTGGCACAATCTATAATGCAAACACCAAAGGGTCTAGCAGACCTTCCATAATTCAGATGCAACAACAAGAGAAAGGTGTGCTAAATTAAATTAAGTTTTTCATTTTTAGTTTATGTTAATTTAATATTATCTTTATTTTATTTGTCATTTTTGTGATTTTTAGTTCATTTTTAAGGTCATTCTCCTTCTCAAAGGATAAATTTCATAGCACTACCACCACCACCTCACCCAACCCTATAAATAGTGGAAGAATGAAATGTTTTTTCAGGCAAGTATAGAGTGGTGGCATTTTTCAGTAACAACTTCTGATTTTCCAAACTTTTCACTTGGTGGTCTATCAAGTCCAATGGGAACAACAATTCTTCATAATATTGATTTGGATGACTAGTTTTTTGGGATTGATAATATCACAGCCATGGGTTTTTTAAACCCTCATGATATGATATAGGGATCTCATCCCACTGAGCCTTTACAGTGACCTTGTACACCCAACTCTCCACCTAGCATCAATGAAGACAATCATGTTCAAGAGATTCCACTAACAGACAAGAATTGTACTTTTTCTGATTTCTCATTTATTGACAGAGAATGCTAAGGCCTATGTTACTAATTTTTTATTGATAACCTTGATGATTTAAGAACATGTGAGTATCAGGTAAAAGTATTGATTCAAGATATAAATGCATGTTTTTGAAACCACAATCAATGTTGTCATTTGTACTCAATGGTTGAACATCAGTCGATAAAAAATAATGTTTTACTCAACCAAGTAATTTTTCAAAGTTTTGTAGTGAGTAATATATTTAATGATTTTGTTCTTGATATAATGTTAAACAAGCTTGAGAACTTAAATGCAGAAGCCCAAGCATATTATAATAAATGGGCAAGCAACAAAAGCCTTGTAGATCTTGCAAATGCTAATAAAGAAAAATGTGCGATTACTTTCTCTTTATTATTTTTTATAATTAATTACTTTATTAATTATTTTAACTAATTAATATTGTTTGTTCATTTGTAGTCAAAATATACAAATGGGAAGAACCTTAATCATGTGTAGTCAAAAAAAAAAATTAACGATCTAACATAATTATAATTTATAATTTCAATTAACATCCCTTCTAAAATTATTGTTCCCTATAAATAATTTTGGAAAATCCTTATTAATATTCTAAATTATCATGGAGACAATTTAATTCAACACAATCACATACACACAAATCATTTTAATTAATTTTTTATTATTAAAGGTAAAGGTGGGTTTTGAAAGCACCCACCCCCTTTTACAGAAAGATTGAGATATAATATTTATTGTGTTATTTCATAAGAAATTAGTTATACATATGATTGGATATGCATGGTGTGAATATTTCAATTAAGTGCTCTACGTTTTGTAGTGTGATTCCAAACTTTCCACTCATATCTAACATTTTTAAACTTTATACATTTAGAAGACACTAATTGAAACATTGAACAAGATGAACCAAAAATAACCCCAAACATATTCTCCTCCCCAATCCAAATGGAATAAATTAAAATTTTCGTCCCTTATAATCCACCTTTGATTCTAAAAATCTATCTCGAAAGAACCTTTCAAGGTCATTCCATTATGTCCACCCCAGATGCCTGGAATGAATCTCTGTAGATAGTTTTTATCATGGTGTTGACTTGAACACTTCAGAGATGCTGAAGGGCATCGATTCACTTCGGGGGAAAGACCTTTGTGGTGCAGATGCATCTGAGAGTGCGCCAGTGTGACATGCAGTCCTGTCAGATGAGAGACATGTAGCAGCATCGATGACTGTGCGTGCTGACAGGGTGGGGTCCTACATTTTCAAGACTTGTTTTGCCATTGCCCTGCCCTATACTAATGCATTCTTCCATTGTAAAAACCTTATTAAAAAAAAAATCACCCAGTTTTGAAAATTTGAAAATCTGTAGTCTCACCCTTCCTATTCGGCCTCTTCAATGCGTATATGCTTGTGTCACCCTTTAACTACGATCCAAGCAATTGTATTCTGTTATAATAATAATAATAATAATAATAATATTATTATTATTATTATTATTATTATTATAATAATAATAATAATAGACTGATTTTTTTCAAAAGCTGAAATTGTTATTATATAATTTATACATAATTTTTTTTAATATATTTACTAATAATTTAAATTAGATTATTATATTATATTAATAATATATATAATATAATTTAAATTATTAATAAATATATTTTTATATTATAACAATTAATATATATTAAATATATATGTTTATTTTATTATATATATTATTAATAAATAAGTGATGATGATAATAATAATAATAATAATAATAATAATAATAATAATAATAATAATAATAATAATAATAATAATAATAATAATAATAATAATAATAATAATGATGTAAATATAAAATAATAATATATATAATAAATTATATATTATTATAATATATATTTAAGATGGAGGTTTTATACAATGGGGAACCCTCTAAGATGCTCTCACGAAGAAATAAAAAGATAGATGTTGCTCTAGCCCATTCAGGGACTCTGAGGTGTAGGTAATTGTTGTTACCAAGTCTTTTGGGTAGGTGGAGCAGTCGTGGTGACTCTAGGTTAGTGGGCCTCTACAGTGAGTCAAAATGGTAGATCATGGGGACCAATACCAGATGGTAGTGCAGGTGGAGGCATAAGAGGGGTTAGTGGTAGTGGTGCCCCAAGGGCATGAGATTTGATATGTTATGATGGATGTGCTTTTTATTTTGATACTGACCTATGTGCTGATGATGTGAGATGTATATGAGGGAGAGGTTCATACATTATTTTCTATATTGTTATTTTATGGACACAATGTATATATCGATTATGTTCTGATGTTCAGATGTTCATTGATGTTTATGATAATGTTTTTATGACTATTTATGCTTATGAGATGATATTCAAACTCTTTATCTTAGGCATGTGATGATGTTCATAGGTGTTCATGTATGTTATATTGATGGCTATGATGTCATGATGTGTATGTTGATTTGATTATGTTATATGGTGATGTTTGTTCATAGATAGGATCATGGTATATAGAATGATATATGATGATGTTTTGAATTGTTGTGATGTTTATGGTAAATATGACATGTTTTATGGTGCTTTGTTCATAGATATGATGCTTTTTATGGATAGGATGCTATTATGGAGAAATAGATGATGTGTGATGTGATTTATGATGTTTTGATCATAGATAGATATATGATGTGGTTCATGGATATAGTTCATAATATTGTGTTCATCATTGATGTTTGGCTTTGATGATCATAGAGATGTAATGTTATTATGGTTAAGGCTGTAATGAAAATAAATAAAGTAAGATAGATAACAAACAAAATGTAGGAAAAAATAAATGAGAATTATGAGACGTATGTTTACATGAACCAGTGATAAGAGGGTAAAAAAAAGCATGATGCCATTTCATTGGTAAAGACCTAACAAAACTAAAGCTAGATTGGCTTAAGGAACATAAGCCTTTCAAATGCTTCACATTATCATGCTTTGGTTGATAAAATGGTGTCCTAATCACATTGTGTCAAGTAAGCTCATAATCCCTTGATTAAAACATGATATAAAGGGTGGATAGGTGATGGGTGAAGAGGTAGATGGGTTGATAGGTAAGATTACCTTTTGTGGGTTAGTTTGACCCTTCTATAGGTGACCTAAGAACCAAATAAGACAAGTCTATGTCTTAATGCTAGGTGTAAACTGATCGATGTGGGAAGTTTACTAATGTTATATATGAAAGCTGATTGCGGCTTTCTATGGATTCTGGTTTTGATATAGGGTATTTTGTTTTTTGTTTTTTTATAGTTTGTGAAGTTGATAAAAGCGTGAAGCTTAAAATCATTTCTTTTGACCCATTTGACTTAGCCATCCTTCAAGGGAATGGTCTATGTTTGGGCTTCTATGTTTGGTAGTTGTCCTTCGAGAGAGCAGCCTATCTTTTAAGTAATTTAGAGTATTTTTGCACTGCTATCCTTCGAGGGAGCAGTTTATAATGCTAGAAATATGTGACCCAAATGATATTTGTTTTGGATTACATGGTTTTCACACATGGACAAGTTTAATTAGGCTTAGAGTTTTACCTTTATGAGGGCAAGACTTTTAGCACAAAGAAGGTTAATGGTAGGTAAAAGGAATGGTTTGAAGAACAAATGATCATGGGATTCCATCTCGTTAGATATGAAAAGTATCCATGATAACCATGCATTGGATAGAGTTATGGTACCCACCTTTAAGATTAGGTTATAACTGTTATGGTTAATCACATGGTTCTATGTTGTAATCAATTGTCCTCAAGGAGAGAGGAATAAGTAGATGAAGGTAAGAATCTCATAAATCTAGGGATGAGAATAATTTAGATAGTAAGGTGAATTTGATCCTTCTTTAAAAAAATAAATGACTCATATGCAAAGCATTAAGAGGCTCAGGTTCTATTTTGCCTTTGAGAGATCACAAATGACAAGCACCTAATCCATACTTATTGGTGATAATGTAGGGTCTAAGACAATTGAAAGAAAATTTTCCTCTTTTGATTTTCTCCATGTTGGTGACATGTTGGTTTTAATTAAGAATGAGGTCTCTGATATTGAATTATTGTTTAATTAGGTGTTTGTTGTAGGCATGCTTGATTTGTTCTTGGTAGACATAAAGATGATTGAGTATTGTGAGGTGACGTTTGACAAGCATCTCATGTCATGCTAGTCATTCTTGACAATAGTCACTCTCAAAAATAATCTCTTGCAAAGATATGAAAAGAAAAGGAATATAGACTTTGAGAGGTAAAACTGCCTCTACTCCGAAGACTAGAGAGAAAGGGGTAGCACTTGTAGAGGTTTGAATGCTGTTGTGATAGGCCATTAAAGTGAAAGGGATGTACAAATGCCAATCCTAACATTAAGCACTGACTACTTTGGTTAACATTTTGTTAAGGATTTTGTTAGAGGATTAGTCCTATCTATTTGATTGTGGATGGTAAGGTGAGGAAAAGCTTAGTTTAATGCCAAAACCATCACAAAGATCTTGGAATTTTTTTCTTGAAATATTTACCATTATTAGTGATGATATTATAGGTACACCAAAATGATAGATGATATGGTGGTTGATAAAGTCAAAAATATTTTTTTCTTTGGTAGAGATTAGAAGAATGGATTCCACCCACTTGGTGAAATACTTAATAGCGTTAATGATGGATTGGTATCTTTGTGATGCATGAGGATTGATTTCTCCAATAATATCAAGGCCCCATTGTGAGAATGGCCAAAATTATTTTGATACTTGAAGGCCATGGGCAGGTACATGGTGTAAATTATCATGTTGTTAACATTTGACAAAGTTCTTTAAATAATCATTATAGTCTTGGTTGATGGTGGGCCAATAGTAGCCAAGGTGAAGGATGTGTTTAGCGATAGCTAAACCACTAAAATGTCCCTCACAAATCATGTCATTCATTTCCTTGATTGCATGAGAAGATTCATGACTACTAAGATAATGACGAAGGAGGCCATCAAAGGCACATTTCTAAAGGATTCCCCCTAGTATGGTATAACGAGAGGTACTTTGAACAAAGGCTCTTCAGGCATTCTAAGAGAGGTTGGGAGGAATGATATTGAGGTTGAGGTGATAAAAATTTTGTTCATACCATATGTCTAATGGATAAATTTCCACATTATAAATGATAGGAAGGTCAAAATGGATATAAGATAGGGTAACAAAGTGATGGATGGTAACAAAAAGTTTAGAGTTAGAAGGTTGCAATGGGATTTCAGAAGCAAGGAAAGCCATTATATTCATGAACTTGTTGGTATATTATGGAATAAATTGGATAAGGTAATGATCGAATGATGCTAAGAGTACGTCTATAAGTTTTTTATACTTTAGTAATATATCATTCCTAAATTGGTAGGTAGGGTCCTCTTGAGAAAGGGTCATGATGGACTCTTCTGGAAATGCAAGAAGAAGAGGTTGGTTATTTGGTAGAGGAGCTTTAGCCAATTGATCAGGAATAATTTTCCCTTTAATTGAATTTTTTTGAAGGAACTCAAGATCAAACATAGCTAAAAACATGAGCCACTTAGCCATACGATGGTTTTGGTATGGTTTGGAGTGCATGTACTTGATTGGGTCAGTGTTAATGATGATGTAGTTTTGTGATTAAGAAGGAAATGGTGATTCTTGGAAGCTACGAAGATGAGTGAAAGGTAAATTTTATCAAGATGAGAGTATCGAGTCTCATCCTCTATAAGCATTTGACTTATGTAGTAGACAACTTGATCTTTATTTTGTTCATCATGGTGAGCAAGCATTACCCCTAGAGAATGGTCAATGGTAGAGATGTAAAGGTAGAAGGGTTGATCCTTTTTAGGTGGGGTAAGAACAGGTGGATAAATAAGGTATTTTTTGAGTGAATCAAAGGATTGTTGGTAGTCCTTGGTCCACTTAAAGGAGGTGTCTTTCTTAAGGATATGGTGAAAAGGTTAACATCTATCTGATAATTGAGAGATAAAACATCGGATTGATTGGAGCTTCCCCTAAAATCTATGGAGTTGCTTAATGTGGGTTGGAGGTGGAATTTCAAGGATTTCTCTGACTTTGCCAGGATCTACCTCAATTCATAAAAGAGAGACAATGAATCCAAGAAGCTTTCCTAAAAGGACCCCAAAATTACATTTCTTGGGGTTTAGTCTGACATGGAAATGGATAAGGCAATCAAAGATGATTTTTTTGAACATCTAGATTATCCTTATGATATTTGGATTTCCCAAAGAGATCATTCACATAGTCCTCTATGATTTCATGGATTAGGTCATGGAAGATATAAGTCATGGCACACTAGTAGGTTATACTAGTATTCTTTAAACGAAAGGGCATGACTCTGTAGAAAAAAATTCCCCATGTGGTGATGATAGAGGTTTTGTGTTGAATTTTTAGATCAATCAAGATTTTTTAGTATCCCAAGAAACCATCCATAAGAAATAACATCTTGTGGCCAACTGTAAGATCAATAAGTTGGTTAATGCTAGACAAAAGATAGTCATCCTTTGGGCAAGCAAGGTTAAGGTCATAAAATTTGATACAAAGGTGAAGTCCCCTTCTGGGTTTGGTAATGGAAATAATGTTATAAACCCATTAGGGATAGTCATTGGGTTGGATGAAGTCAACAGATAAGAGGCATTAAAGCTTTTCTTTGACTAGAAGAGTGATGTGAGAGTGCATCTTGTGAAACTTTTATCAGATAGTCTTAGCATTAGGATAGGTGATAATGTTATGGAGTGTGATAAAAGTTTCAATTCTGGGCATATCTTGATAGGACAAAGAAAATGCTATGTTATGGTCATGAAGGAAGGGAATCTTGTTGTTCTACGGAGTTCAAGGATTGTCTAATCTTGATGATGTGAGGGTTATCTTGAGTACCCAAGTTGACATCGATGGTAGATTCATTCAACTCTATTTGGTTCTTAGGAGGAAGAGATTTATGGATAGAAAAATTCCCCTTACTGAGGTAGGAGAGAATGGAATCATCATCTTGATGTTAGATGGTGTTGATGGTAGGAGAATCATTTTCTACCATTTCAGGATGGATGAGAGGAATGGTTTTTGTTTGACCATCCTTTTGATATGTTAGGGGGCCCAAACTAATGGTATTGATACAAAAAAGGTTAGGTTGGATGATATCAAAATCCTCAAACTTTGAGGGAGATGGGGTTGGTGAAGATGGGACATCCTCATCAATAGTGGTGATGGGTTTAGGTGAGGTGGGTTTTTCTAGTGGTACAAACCCAAGGCAAAATAACTCATGAGGGTTTTTGGTTTTTTATTATGGGTAGTTCATGAGGTCCCTATTCATAAATGCCAAGGCCAAACCCCTTCCAAGTACACCTATAAATATATGCTTTGGTAAATGTGGGTTTGTTGAGATAAGAGAAGTTAGAGGTGAATGGTTAGATATGATGGGTAGTGGCAAAAGAAAGAATTGGATGATCAAGTCCCCTATAGATAAAATTGGTTCGATGATTGGGTGGTCCAAAAGGGATTATGGTTCTGATGTTAGGGTCATAACTCGGATCATGGGTGAGGTTCCCATACTATTAAGGAGTAGGGATAGCATCTAAGGCTAGAATATGGTATTCTCCAAATGAGAGACATTGGAATGTGGGTTCCAAGGGGTCCTCTATAGGGATCTAGGAATAAGGGATGGATGAACTTGTTGAATCTTCATCAACTATGGGCATGGATTTGTTGGTAGTTGATGGTGAAGTAGATGGGAGAGGAAGAAAAACATCATTGGGTTAGTACATCATAGTACAAGATGCAAAAGGACTAGGGTCAACCGATATGGTGATGACAAGACCATGTTCAAATTTGACACAATGATATAGGGTGGAAGGGACACAACTCATAGCATGGATCTAAGGGCATCGAAGTAAAATTTTTTATTGGAACTTGCGCTCGACAAATGAAAAGGCTAGGCCATTAATAACCTATACATTCTCACCCTAACATGGGAATATTTGAAGAGGCTAGGACAATAATAACCTACCCTCATGATATTGGATGTTGTGGTTCTTGGATAGAAATGACCTCCTATTCTCCCAGCATAGAACTTCTTGAGAAATACCCCAAACTGATCATTATAAATGCATCTCAATAACACACTGTTGATGTCTCTCATAAAAAACACACCATCCACAAGAAAAAAGGGAATATATTTAAATATGAAATATCTCCTTTGTGATGTACTCATACTATTAGGATACTCAACATTTTGAAGGAATTTTATCACATCTTGTGTCCAAATATGTATATGCAAAGAACTAGCTAGTTGGGAGCAATCATGATTGACTAGAACCTCTTCTTTTGACTCATTAAAATATGAATATATGTTTTCACAAAGGCCTTTACCTATTACTATTTTTTTTACTTTGATATCAACATCATATTCCATCACCTTGGTTATCCACACTACTCTCTTCTCACTAAGGTCTTTGTTCAATAGAAACTCCTTGGTACTAGGATGATAAACCATAACATGAATTTTATTTTTTGAAACCATATTTTTGAACTTATTTAATCCTATTACAACAAAAAATACTTGTTTCTCCATAAATGTGTACTTGACTTCATAATATTCTAAACCTTGACTAAATAATTCAATAGGTTGCTCTACACCTTCATCATTCTTTTGCATTAACATGGCTGATATAGTATCAAGGTTAAAAAATAAATACAACATGAAGTCTTTAATAAAATCAAGATTCACAAGAGTATGAGCTTCTACAATTACTTTCTTTATGAATTCAAAAATACTCTTACCTTCCTTAGTCCACAAAAAAGACATGATTCTTTTAGAGCATGGTTGCGATAGATTGGATACCTTATTACTAGGCCATGATTCTTTTAGACATGATTCTTAATTAAAAAATTTATCTTGCCTAAGAAACTTTGGATACCTTTCTTATGCAAGGGAAATTATAGGCCAAGAACATACTCTATCCTTTCAAGATCAATATCCAAACTATGTTTGGAAATAATGTGTCTTAAGATCTTACCTTCATGGACAACAAAGATGCATTTATTTGGATTAAGAGATACTCCATGTTGCCTGCATCTTTCAAACACTTATCTCAATTGTTGTATATCATCACTAGCATCTTTAGGAAACACTGTTATATCATCTAGATAAACTAATAACATCTCATTAATCAAACCTTTGAAGGCCATGCCCATTTATCTTTGAAAGGTAGGACCAACATTTGTAAAATCAAATGCCATATTCCTATAATAAAAATTAACTCATTTAATGCTAAATATTATCTTAAATTGATCATCTTAATTAACTCAAATATAATTATAACCTGAGTATCCATCTAGAAGAGAGAAATGTTGAGAACCTGAAACAATATGCTATCTTTGAGTGACACCCTATTAAGTTACCTAAAGTACACACAAAGTCTTATCTCTCCATTATTTTTTATAATAGGCAAAAGATTAGCTACCCATGTTGAATTCTTGATAGGAAAGATTATTTAATATTTAAGGATTTTAGTGAGCTCTAACCTCATGAGTTGTTTAACCTTAGGATGAATGGGTCTTTGAAACTATCTGATCAATTTAAGTATAGATTATAACTCAATAGTATGGTGTGCTAGGCTAGGATCAAACCCTTTTAGGTCCTTATACTCCAAAGCAAATATTTCATGAAACTCTCCTCACAAATCAATGAATGCTTGCTTCTCTAAAGTAGAACATACCTTACCTAGTTTGAGGAATTTGTCCTTGAAGATCAAGACCCTTTCATAATTCCTTTTTTTATAGACATACTCACCTTTTAAATTTTCTATTTATAATTCTCATTGAATATAATTTCTAAGGTCACCAAACCCTTAGGTATCTTATTGGTTACTAGATTCATAATTTGATCACCCAATTATTCTTAGAGCTTCTTTTGATTCCTTGAAAAAAACTCAACCTCATTTTGTAAGAAGCATGTAATGTGTCTATCACTATCAAACACTCACCAATACACTTAATTATTAGGTACAAAAGTTCTAATAATTATCTTAATATGAGACTATTTTCCCTCCTCTTTCATGGAAGTTGGAGTATCAAATTGAGCTCTGATAGTAGCTAGTATGCCAGCATGACTATTATTCTCCCTTGGGACTGATTGTATATTGAATGCATTAAAGTCTTCAATCAAATCCCATACCCTATGATTTAATGACTTAATCAACGGGTTATTTTTATAAACCACATTCCTCACCTAATGCACAACCAATTCACTCTCTTTATATACTTACAAGTTCTTGAGTTTTTTCTCTTTGCCCATTGAAGACCATTGATCAAACCTTCATACTCAGCCACATTACAAGTACCAATAAAATGAAATATGCATGAAGCATAATAATGTTGTTTATATGTGGATAACAACATAACACCAACACCTACTCTAAATTTACTTCGTGAACTATCAGAAAACATCTTCCACATCTCATCATTTTTACCCTCTTCCTTGGCAACTAGAGGTGGTGGTACTCCTTCATGTATACAATACACTCCTAAATCAGTTTCCTTCAAAAAATTATTAAGGATCATATTCATAATTTTTAATGATATATTCATCAATAAATAAATTTGAAATACTCTCAAGCTTGTAATGTGTGCCATCATCTACAACAGAGTCCTTTTCTTCATGGGCCATACAATTCAAATTGGAACTTGTCTCAATGTAAGGTTCAATATGAAACCTTGAAAAAGGTTGTGTCCTAATTGTAACATTGGCCCCATACCTTATACTAAAGGCCAAGAAGGAATAGTTAGCTGAGAGGTAGCCACCTATCTTGGCTATGAAGTCCCTTGATAAGAAGATTGTAAAGTGGGTTAGGAGTTCAACAACAACTATGTATTACAAGATAGGAAAGCTAGGATAATCATGCAAATTTTTATCAGTCCCATTGTTTTGGTAGGTGTAACATATAGTTTAAGGACTCCTTTACTATTAGGATCATACTTCAAATGCAATTTATCAACTACCACCTTGGAAATGACTAAAGTTAAAGCTCCACTATCAACTATGCAGTTATGAACTAGCTTGTCACCCACTATTAGAGTGAGATAGAATGGAGGAGGTTTCTTAGTTCTAGTCAATAGTTCAATAATTGTAGTAGGGATAATTTCAAGGACAACATTACTTTGACTTTGATTTTAAGGAGGGACACTAGTAGAGATAGTAGATATATAATTTTTTGGGAGCTCTTTCTAACAAGGCATATGTAAAACATCCCAAATAGAAATGGATGATTTATTAATCTTCAATGAATATATAATTGTCACATAATCCTTACCTACTTTATATTGGATTCTAGGAGGAAAGGAAGTTATTGGATCCTAAAGAGTTGTAGTGCCTTGAACAATGCTTCTAACATTCTGATTTGGAAGATGTGCAGTGTTATTTGAAGTTGTTACACCTAAAACCATACCTTGTTACTTCATATAAGTATTTATTAAGCATGTAGACACATTGATATCACCACCTAAAGCCTTTCCCTTATCTCTAGTTTTGTTTGAAACCAATATTCCTTGGATAAGCACAAAAGTATTGTCAACTAGGAAGTTGGTAAAGATCTCTTTTTGAGGCTACTCACCTTCACTTGTCTGCATCATCACTTCATCTTTGAATGATAAGAGGGGAGTATCCTCTTATTGAGAAAAAATAACCTACTCTTTACCTTCATTATAATCCATAAATTGGCCTTATTTCTAATTCTTTTATTTCAAAAAATTATTATGCATAGGTATCGTCTCCCTTGAATTGGTAGTAGAGTTAAGATTGTATGCATCGGTAGACCTATTGGGAATAGGTTTCCATTGGCTTCTTCCTCTTTCAAAATTTTTACCATACACTTATTGATAAGGGTAAGTATTATGATAGGAACCTTATTGCATATTACCTCTTCCAAGTCTAGCTTCTAACCATTGAATAGATGCATCCTTATCCATGGCATTATCTACCTTCTTAAGAGCAGATTTAGGCTTGGTATTAGCATTAAGAGTTGGATCCACATTTGGATTATTAGCATAATCATGAGATAATGCAGGAATAGACATTTTAGGTGGAAATCTTCCAGCTTGGATGAGATTATTTTTAGATTTCATGGCAAGATCATATGCTTTAGTTAGGGTAGAATCAACACCGTACTGAAGCATGATAGTAATTTCAGTGACAATAGCTCTCAAATAGGTTAGGAAGACAAAGATAAGAGGTGGCCTCATATAATGACATAGTCTATTCCAAGTCTTTTGGAACCTCTTTTTAAAATCATACATTATTTATTTGGATCCTATTTTGATCATGTTAAGTTGATGAATGGGAGAGGCATATTCGCTCTAATTTCAAAATCTTGAGGTGATCAACACTCCAAATTCATCCCATGATGTGATGCATCCACCTTCTAGATTCCTATACCAATGAAGAGCCTTCCCTCTAAGGGATATGGCAAGGATTCGAATGGAAATGTTTTCTGAAGTCATATTATGGAAGCTAAAAAAGTTAGAGACGTCTCCAATGTGCTCACTAGGTGTAACATGACTCTCACCATTGAATATAGGCACACCTTTTGTGGCATTAGTTGGAATGGCATTATATGCTTGAAAGTGAACTGGATTTTCTATATTGAAGATAGGAAAATCATGAGGTCTAGCCATTTTTTTTCAATGTCTTAAATTTATTTAACTTGTTCACTATCTTGACATCCCTCACTAGAAAAATCATCTTGATCTTCAAAATGAAAATTAGGATAAGGATATTAAAATCCATGTGAAAGTTTAGGTTGAAGGAGTGGGTCAATGGGATTGAGAACTCCTCTAGATGATGATTAAACCATGAATTATGAGATAAATTTTATAGCAAGACAATGGCTTTGAACTAGATTTACCTTTATGAAGTTTAAAAATGTTGAGTAACACACCAATTTGCAACTGATGTTATCAAGACCAACATTAACCTTGATAAATTGTCTTGAAGACAGGTCCCACCGGGTATCTAGGAACTATTGTCACCAAATCTTACACCCTAGAAGAAGTTGTTTAAGCTTCTTATATATTTAGGTAACATTGGAATATTTCCAAGTATGTGGGTGTATCTATATTGTAAATGAGCCTCTAGGTTTAAGGGTTAGCTCCTTGAATGTATCTTGAAATGCTCTTATTTATGCTAATTGATTACTTATGGGGAAAAGAGTTAGGGATTGAAATAATTGAACCTAATCTAAAGGATGTGATATATCAGATGGTCTTCCATAAGACTTTGTACATATTTCACAAAGAGATAATGTCCACAACACTAGCCTAAAAGTCCTAGAATGCACTAGCATTAATGTTTCAATATGAAGGTACAGTACATGAAAACTATCTAAGGTGAATGCAAATATAGCTCGATAGTAGATAGTGAAGTTCATTGTACACTTAAAATAGACTCATACATTTAACAACACTTCATATGACCTAATAGGCTGAAATAACTTGCATCAAATATGGGGGGATTGAGAAAAAGCAAGGATATATAGATATCACTTAAGTATTCACTATAGATCTCTTCACACATTTTGACAAGATAATTTATGAACTTGAACCATATTGCATTTATTATGCTAAGGCAAAGTACAATGTCAAAACTAGTAGGGCTTCACCATACATGGGGTGGTATTAGATTATAATGGACAAAATGGCAGCTACTTGTAGAACTTTAGAAAGAGGAGGAAAGATTGAAATTCAAAGGTCAATAGAACACATGTCCAATTTATAGGAGGAGTTAAAATTGTATGAGGATAAATTAATAAATAGACCATGGAAGGTCTAATGGGATAAACGAATCTCAAAACTAAAAATTCTTGAAATGTGGCACAAAGCTCCCTTTGCTAGGCACAAGAATTGGCCTTTCATTATGGATAATCTCTTGATCATTTGAAAATAAATTAGAGAGAGATTCAACACATATGTATTTTATGAAAGAGGTTAAAAAATAATATGATAGTCATAATATGTTATAACTACTAGCTATCATATAGACACTTGTATTCACCATCTACAGTCATTCATTGATTCCCTAGACTTTATTCTTTACATCTGGTAGTCACTGTTCATCTTAGACCTCAACTGAGATTTCATGGTGACATATGATTTCAAAGAGTTAAATTTGATACAAAATACATTGATCATACATAGTTTCCCATATGGAATTTCCCTGCCATATTGTTCATTTTATTCTAACTATGTATGCAATAACTACTTTCTCCGATCGAAAATGGCTCTTTGGTTCAATAATTATTTGTCAAAAACCAACTCAAACCAATCCCATTGTAACAACCTATTTTATTCTCATTGTTCTCATTGATCCTTAATATCATATCCTGACTTTTTAACCTCCTTTGCACCATATGATCAAGATGTATGAAGGAATGTTGGCCTTTGATTTTATGCCATGGAGATCCTTTGACATGTTGACTTTCCCTCGCATTATTGGATCAAGATGTACAAGTGAGTGATAGTTGTATAACTTATGAGGCCCACTTT